>PVLC010004976.1:18948-80257 GCA_004027655.1 Graphiurus murinus | reverse complement strand
ACTGGGGACTGAACTCAGGGGCATTCTACCTCCGAGCTATACCCCCAGCCCTATTTTTTTATTCTTTATTTTGAAACCGGGTCTCACTAAGTTGCGGAGTGCCTCACTAGGTAGCTGAGGCTGGCCGCGAACCCGGATCCTCCGGTCTCAGCCTCCCGAATGCTGGGATTACAAGCGTGCGCCACCACGCCCGGCTGGGAATTTCTTTTTACTAAGCATAAAGTCCAGGTTCGGAGGCCTTGGTGTAAACACCTAGAAAGAAAGCCACATTAACAAATTCATCTTAGGTTCCCCTCTTCACCCCAGCTCCTTCTGGTTGCTTCTTCCCAGGTCCACCAAGCTCTCCAGTTTCTGCTCCCCGCTGAGCCTGCTCCAGGTGCAAATACCTCCTTTCTCCCTCCTAGGGTCCCCGCCAGAGAAGGCAATTCCAGAGCTTTCCGTGAAGATTATTTCAAGCCTGAGCCTCCGCCCTTGCTGTCCAGCGTCATCCCCCTATACCTTCAACACTGACCTTAAAAGACCAAACCACGGACTGGGGATCCCAACCCTATTCCTCGGTGCAGGTACTGGACACCCTCGCAGGCCTAAGACTCAGCCCTCTGAAAGCCTGTGAGCAGCGCTGAGTCCTGAACATTAGGCCTTAGCAGGCAGGATTAAGCGATTCACACCAAGAGACTGGATTTCAGGGCTTTCCTTCCTTGGGAGGGTGTTGGTGATTTCAAAGAATCTGCCTAGAAATCCATCCCTCCTCAGAGCCGATCAGCACGTAGTAGTTGTTAAATAAATAAATGCTTGCGAGAGAAGATTTGCATCCCATCCCAGATGGACCCAGGGCCAAAGAAAGTCTGGCCTCTGCCCCTCTGCTTTGGGCTCACCCTAGCCTGGTCGCCCACATCTTCTTGGCCTAGTCGTGGCTTGGGGTGGGGAACTTCCCGGGGCGGGCAGTTGGACGGAAGGGACTGGATATTGGACGCGTCCAAGTCCCACCGTCCTAAACCGAGCAGGGGTGCCCACGGCAGAGGGCCTCCCGCGGCCCACGCTACCGGGTGGTTGCAGCGACCCGACGACGAGGCGGGGGTGACTCTGCGCCCCAGGCCCGCGCGGAGGCGGCGACGGCTGCGCGGTGGCCTTGTCGCCTGTCAGGGTCAGGCCAGAGTTCCCCCGCAGGCCATTGGGGCGGACGTGTCGCGGGGCTCTCAACTGCGGGACCCGCCTTCGCTTTCCGCCGCGAGGCCCGCGGTGTCCGCTGAGGTCACCGAGGGCCAGGGCTCTGCAGAGGCCCCGGGGGCGACGCCGCCCTGGACAAGCCACCGCCACGCTCCCAGCGCTTTCCGCGCTTCTCACCCTTCCCCACCGCCCCAGACCCGCAGGCGCGGCGTGCGGGAGCCTTTGTGCCCTCGCGGTTTGTGGGGACTTCTTCCGAGGACAGCTGCCCCCACCCCTTTCCTCCAAAGTCTGGTGGTTTCCCTGGAAGACCGAAAGAGGTCGAGAAGGTTGCGGAGACTTCTCTTTTGCAATCTTTCCTGCTCCCTAAACTTGAAAAACCCCAAGGGTCCGGCCGTAGGGAGTTAAGTGGGGTGCAGGGGAGGGGAGTGAGCGGCGCATTCCTGCGTCCTCCTCCCTCCCCCGCTCGGGGCTCCGCCGGGTGTCCGGGCCGGTGCACTACGCCCCGGGAGCGGCAGGGTTAAGCCCAGGAATGTGGCGGCGAGGAATGTGCATGCAGATGAGCGAGCGCGGGGCGGGGCGGGGGCGGGCGCATGCTAATAGCATGCAAATGAGGAGGCCCGTCGCCGCCGGGGCCGCTGCTCGGCGGAGCTTCCCGGATCCGAGCCCAGACGGCGTCGGCTCGGGCAGCCTGGGCGCCGCGACCCTCGGCGGCCGCAGGGGGACTGGGAGGAGGAGGAGGAAGAGGCGGAGGCAGCGCCGAGGAGGAGGAGGGTTCGCTCGCCTGCTCCGACGCAGACATGGTGGACTGATCCCCGGCGGGGCCGCGAGCAGGGTTTCCTGAGGCGTCCGCCGCGCGTGGCCTGGCCGCGCCCCGCGCCCCGTGCCCCGCAGCCCCTCGCCGGCGCCCGCGTCGGGGGCGGCGGCCGGGCCGGGCAGTCGCGTTCCCGCCGCGTCCCGCGCCTTATGGAGGCGCCGCTCGCCGGCGAGGCCGCCGACCATGCCTAGGAGGGCCGGGAGCGGGCAGCTGCCGCTACCCCGGGGCTGGGAGGAGGCCAGGGACTACGACGGCAAGGTCTTCTACATTGACCACAACACCAGGAGGACCAGCTGGATCGACCCCCGGGACAGGTGGGCGGCCGGGCCGCAGGGGCGCGGGCACCCGCCTCGGAAGTGCGGCGGCGGCTGTTGTCTGGGAGACCCGGCCGGGCGGCGGCGCGGGGGGCGTGGGGCGTCGCCGGCCCGGCGTCCCGAGGGGTCCGGGGAAGGCGCGGAACCGTCCGCCTAGGCAGGGCCGCGTCAGCCGGCGCCCTGCCGGGGCGGATTGGGCCGCCCCTTCCCGGGCCCCTTTGCCCTCTGCCTTCCCGACGCTCCTTCGCGATCTGTAGACACTCCCAACCCCGAGGGAAGGGCGGGATTGGTGCCCGGGGGCTGGCACTTCTTGTCCAGTTAACGGACCTAGAAGGACCACCTGAGTCCTGTTCCCAGCTTGCTTCCGCTTAAAGTTGGCCAAATTGAGGCTGGAGGGCACCTTCGGCCTCTGCGAAGCAGAGATGGGCTGTGGCCTCCAGGAGGCCCAAGTGCAAGGCGAGGAACTAGCCATCCAGGCCACCTGTGGATCTCTGGCCATCCATAACTTCCAAGTCCTGACTGCAAATTTTTGACTGGGTGCATCCCCAGCCAAGCCAGAGATCCTGAACAGGGGGAAGGAAGGAGGACTCATTTTTTTGGCTGAGCCCTAGTCGCGAGTGTAACTATCATTGCCTCTAGGATTTTAAAAACACTTGTTTTGGAGTCTTACTTCCTAGTGTTAGTCCTCACCTGAAAACTTGAACAGGCAGGTTCTGTTCTGGAGTCAGAACTGGTGGAATGAACAGAACTAAACCTTGGGCAGTGGGTAACTCTGACTTAGCCTGATTTTGTTTAGTTCTCAACACACACAATTTATTCCTGCCCAGAGATGAGGAGAAACATACCAGAATCATCATCTGAGAAGTTCAGGAGCTGAAGTTTAGCCGAGCGGTCACAAGTGTTGCTCTTTTTCATCTTTCTTTTTACCCTTAGAGAATTTCTTAGAATTAGAATTATTATAAGAATAATAAGAGACATTCCCAATTGTAAGTTTGTAAGCTGTCCATTAAGGAGGTATTCCTAATTGTAAATTTAAGTAATTAATTAGGGATAACACCATCATTTGAAGTTTTATCATTTCTGAAAAATCTTTCCAGCTTTGTACAAAATGTGGCCTTAGGGGTTATAACCTTTTCAGGTACTTCCCCTATTAAATGTTCCCTTTTCTCAGTTTGAACTTGAAATAGCTTACTACTTTATAGTCTCAGTTAACTTTTGTCGTAGGAGTATTGTTTTTGAAAGCTGTTAAAAGCAATTATAAGAAAGTCATAAATGACATTATAAATTTATGGAACAATCCTTGTTAAATTATCCATGAAGGTATCAGTTTAAGTTTCCCTCCCGAAATGAGAAAAGGCACCTGTGCCCAGATCCTGTCTTGCTACAGCTTGACTACCTGCTGCTGGCCTGATGAAAGTTATGACAAGCATCACACCTTCACAGCCTCTCCAGCGGTATTAGTTGTTGTCATAAACTTCACACTCCACGCCAGTTATTTGACTTATGCCATTGCACTTTGAAACTACTTGACAGATAGTAAATGTCAGTGCTGATGGTGTGCACCCAACAGTGGCTTTTAAGGCACCTGTGTAAATATTTGACTTAGCAGTTATGTGGTAACTCTTCTTTCGGATATTTTGAATTTCAGATTTTTGAAATTACTACCAGTTCTTGAAATATTTAGGCATTTTAGGTTCTCTTGTGCTTTGGTTTACATGCTTCATATGTCATCTTGTTTGTGTTTACCAAAAAGGATTACAAGAATATGTAGTGCCTGAATTAAACAACTAGAAAGTGAAGTAAAATTACATGACTTGGCTTATCTATATCACTACTTCTTCCACAAGTCAAGCATGCCCTTTATTTTAAACTTTTACTATATTAGCCATTATTATGAGCCTTGTTTTTAGAAAACTGATAACCAATTCATTTGATGGGAACAACAGTTTTGACTAAGATCATATGCTGTTTTAGTATTCCTTGAAGCTTTTTGGGTCTTTAAGTATTTGGAGATACAGATTTGAATAGATATAAATATTTATGGAGCTCAGTATGAGTGTTTTAAAAGATTCTGTGAGATCATTCACCCTGACATACTTAGTATAAATTTGATTATGTTTTCTTTTAGAGCAATTAAGTGACAGTAAGTCTTTCTAAATAGTGTAAGAGCTGGATGAAGAGGATATTTGGAGTAACTATTAACTCTTGTCAATTTTGTTACACACTTGGCAAACATATGGAAAGAGGGATGTTACACAGGCCAATTGGAGTGTGGGGATTCTTCTGCAGGATCAAATGACAAATCCTGAAAGAAAAATGACTTGGTATACTGTGGGTCTGCAGTACTTTTGAACTTTTTAAAAAGACATTTAATTAAAAAGATCACAGAGAATTACCCAATCATTTTTATTTTTTTTATTCTGTTAAGAAAAATAAATTTGTGGTTTTGATAGATCATTAGAATTTGTCACAGCAGTAAAAGTATAAGAAAAGAATTTGCCAGGTGTTTCTGGTTTTATAATTATGTGCAAGGAAGCTGGGGAATTTTAGAAGGACATTAATTCCTTTTGACAAGTAGTGATGCTGGATATTAAGGCATTATTTTAAAATATTCCTAAAGCTGGACATGGTGGTGCATGCTTGTAATCCCAGTACTTGGGAGGCTGAGATCTGGGTTCATGGCCAGCCTCAGCTACTTAGTGAGGCCCTCTGCAACGGGGCCGGGGATGTAGCTCAGAGATAGAATACCCCTGGGTTCAGCCTCCAGTACCAAAAAAAAAAAAAAAAGCCAGTTGAAGCTGGGTGTGATGGCGCACACTTGTAATCACAGTACTTGGGAGGCTGAGACCAGAGGATCTGGTTTAGTGGCCAGCCTCAGCTACTTAGTGAGGCCCTCCACAACTTAGTGAGACCCTGTTTCAAAATAAAAAATAAAAAAATAGGACTGGGGGTGCAGCTCAGAAGTAGAATGCCCCTGGGTTCAATCCCCACTACTGCCATAAATAAATAAATAAATAAGTAAATAAATAAATAAATAAATAAATAAATAAAAGCCACTTGACAATTTGGATCTCCTGGCCCCTGATTCCTTGGCTCCCTAGTGGACCCAGTCTCTAAGACTGTTATTTTGTGGTTTATCCCCTCATTCATCTCTTATTTTGTTTACAATGGACACCCTTTGACCACACCAGTTGGTGTTTATGGTGGGCCATAGATAATGGCCAAATGGGCTGGTCCTTTTTAAAATACTGTATTAAACATAGGAAAAAAAAAAAAAGTGGAATAGATTCATTGCCTCTTGGAGAAGACGGGGTTAAGGCAAGCCAGTCTCAGAGATAGGGTGAGTAGTGTTAGGAACTCTCAGTAGTGTTTTGTTCACTTTATATCTTTGGATTGAATGTTACTCATCGATACAGGATCCAGTAACTTCGTATGGTTGTACTTAAAAGGATTTACCACTATACAAAGCGATTTTCCACTGAAACCTACTGATAGTCTTTGATCTGTGGCTTATGGCTAGGGTCAGGTGTTGAGCAACCTGTACCTTCTGATTGGGGTAGGGGGATCTTGAAGGTGGAGTGGGGAGGGTAAGTGAGGAGGAAATGAGGATGCCAGCTGAGTATGTCACTGATGTCAGAATTAACTTTTGGCTGTCCACACCCAGGTTGTGGCACATGATTAAGATCTGAGGAAGTCTGTATTGTCTTTCTTTCAGAGTAATTTTTAATCAACCCACTGCTAATGTGTAAACTCCTCAAGAGTCCTAATTGCTTATTACTGCTTCTATGTCTTTTACATGTGGTAGATGTTAAATGAATGTTGGTTAAGTCAGTTAATGGAGACAGTTTGTTAAAATAATGAAAGAGTGTTCATTGAATTACTCTCTTATTTCTAGTTTCTTATGGTGGTTAAAAAAAAATCCATACGAGCCGGGCGTGGTGGCGCACGCTTGTAATCCCAGCATTCGGGAGGCTGAGACCAGAGGATCCGGGTTCGCAGCCAGCTTCAGCTACCTAGTGAGGTACTCTGCAACTTAGGGAGACTCAGTTTCAAAAAATAAAGAATAAAAAATAGGCCTGGGGATGTAGCTCGGAGGTAGAATGCCCCCGAGTTCCATCCCCAGTACCGCAAAAAAAAAAAAAAAAATCCATAACTACCAGCATCCAGAGACAATTGATTTTCCAGTTGAATTAAAGATAATGAGAGAATTGAGTAGCTACATTTTGAATAATAGTATAGATATGTGATATTACTTATGTGAACAAAGGAAACAAAATCAGCTTTGATAGTTGTAATCATATATGATCATGCATTGCTGGAAAATGTCCCTCTCTAGCAGGCTCACAGCCTGGGTGCCAGGTGTTTACCAAGAGTTATTTGAGTGATTATGGTATTTGATGCATGAAGAGGTTGTTAAAAAAGGGTTTTTTTTTTTTAAAAAAAATCACTGGGAAGCACTAATTTAACTAAACTATGCTGTCTTCCAAAAATTCCCAAAGAAATATTTCTTCAACACACTTTGCTATAATGCTTGCTGGAGTGAGCAGTAGTTGTTTAGTGAATGTGAACGACTAAAATTTCTTCAGTGACTTTAATAGTTAGTAGTTTGCAGTTTAATTTTGTTGTAAGGCTCAAGATGATAATTGATTTTTTTCAAGGAAGACTATTATTTATAAATGGTGTTATTTGTTTTGAGCTGCAAATTACTAAGTTGTCAGCTACAGTCAGCCATTGTGACTTGTGGCCTACAAGCAAACCAGTACTTAAATTTAATGAGAGGAAGCCCTGGTATACTAGGAAAAGTGTGGAAGCTGCATGAAGGCCCTGTACTGCCTTATAAATGGCACTTGCTTACTTGTTTTGAGTAAATTTCTGTAGGAAAATGAGGCTATCTCTACAAAGGGGCATGGCCAGCTTCATTTTGCTGATGTGGGAGTTATTGAAATAGCAGGAAGCAATGTTAGCCCTAATATGCTGTAAATTTCCTGAGATAGGGCTTGAGTCTGTGTGTGCTGGTCCTGTGAATTTGACTGAAATTGGTTGAGCTCACCTCTAAAGAGAATTTTGGACTGATTTCTTCATCCATTTCTGAAATGTCTGTTATTGGAAAAATTACCCCAGAAGTAGGTGGAACAGGAAAAGGATTTTTTTTTTTTTTTTTTTTTTCAGTACTGGGGATGGAACCCAGGGGCATTCTACCTCTGAGCTATACCCACAGCCCTATTTTTTATTTTGAAACAGGGTCTCACTAAGTTGCAGAGAGCCTCTCTAAGTAGCTGAGGCTGGCTGCAAACCTGGATCCTCTGGTCTCAGCCTCCCAAGTACTGGGATTACAAGCGTGCGCTACCACGCCGGGCAGGAAAGAGATTTTTAAAGGCATGGTGTGTATGTAAGTTATGAGCTAAAAATGATTTACCAAAATATTGGTTCTGAATATTTCAGTGTCTTCAGTGTTTTTTCCCCTCATCCATCCATCCATTTACTTATTTATTTAGACACTGGTGATTGAACCCAGAGATATCCCACCTCCAAGCTACACCCCTAGCCCTATTTTTATTTGGAAGCAGGGTCTTGCTAGGTTGATGAGAGTCTCACTACTTACTGAGACTGTCCTCAAATTTACGATCCTCCTGTCTTGTCCTCCCAAGTGCTAGTATTATAAGCGTGTGCCACCATTCTCGGCTATTTTTTTTTTAAGATAAAAATCACATAACATAAAATTCCCAGTTTTAACCATTTACCAGTGTGCAATTCAATGGGTCTAAGTATATTTGTAGTGTTGCTCCACCATGACTACTATATATTTCCCAACATCTTCATTGTCCCGCAAATAAACCCCATACTCATTAAGAACTCACTTCCCAAGCCGGGTGTGGTGGCGCACGCTTGTAATCCCAGCATTTGGGAGGCTGAGACCAGAGGATCCAGGTTCGAGGCCAGCCTCAGCTACCTAGTGAGGCACTCCGCAACTTAGTGAGACCTGGTTTCGATATAAAGAATAAAAAATAGGGCTGGGGATGTAGCTCGGAGGTAGAATGCCCCTGAGTTCAATCCCCAGTACCGCAAAAAAAAAAAAAAAAAAAAAAAAAAGAACTCACTTCCCATTCTTCTCCCATTCCCAAAGCCTTTGGCAACTACTAATCTGTGTCTGCATTTGCCCATTCTGGACATTTTGTATAAATGGAATACCAGTGTGTCCTCTTGTGTCTGGCTTCCTTAGCATAATGTTTTCAAGCTTCTTCTATACTGTAACATTTGTTGGCACTTCATTCTTTTTTTTTTTTTAATTACCTAATAATATTTCATTATGTGGAGGTACTCTATTTTGTTTATACATTTGTAAGCTGATGGGCATTTTGTTTTCTTTCTCTGTTTTGGCTATTATGAATAATGTTGCTACAAACATCCTTGTATAATTTTTGTATGAATATATGTCTTCAGTTCTCTTTGGTATATACCCAGGAGTGCAATTGCTGTGTTGTTAGGGCAATTCTGTGTTTTCCACAGTAGCTGCACCTTTTACATTCCTCCCAACAGTGCTGAGTGTCCTAGGTCTCCACATCTTCATCAACACTTCTGTTCTTTCAAAGCTATTCTAGTGAGTGTGAGGTAGTGTCTTATTGTGGTTTTGATTTGCATTTCCCTCTTCAGAGTGTTTTGATAGCCTTTATTTGACCTACGCCCTCCCCCTTTATTTTAGCCTTTTAAAGTCACCACCATTCTTCCCACTTTTTTAGTATGTACTCTATTACTTGGCCAAGAAAAGTTCTTTTTGATCTTATGTAGATCTTCCCTTTCCCCCATATCCAACTATTTTGAATGATTTCAACACTGGCATTATAGATATAAGTTAACCAGTAGTTTTTATTTCGTGAACCAGCTAGGTACCCTGGGCCCTGGGAGATATAAAGATGGATGAGATTTGGTCCCAGCTCAGTTTGCTTACAATCTAGTTGGTACAATCACTATTTAAAAAGTGAAGGAAAATTTGAATATTGCCCATGACATTTTCTTTATAGCCCTTTACTTCAGATTCATGAGTATCTTCTTCCTTAACTCTTGGGGAAAGCAGTTGAGAAGAATTAAAAGTAGAATATAGCGGCAAAGTATGTACTAATTTTTGTCTTCATTTTGAATGTGATACATTTTGTCAGACATATATATGAATCATAGATAATGTTACTGTGTGGTATGTATGTATACATATGTGTGTGTGTGTGTGTGTGTGTGTGTGTGTATCAGCATATTCCTTTTTTTTTTTTTTTGTGGTACTGGGGATTGAACTCAGAGGCATTCTACCTCCGAGCTATACCCCCAGCCCTATTTTTTATTCTTTATTTTGAAACAGGGTCTCACTAAGTTGCGGAGTGCCTCATTAGGTAGCTGAGGCTGGCCGCGAACCCAGATCCTCTGGTCTCAGCCTCCCAAAAATGCTGGGTTTATAAGCGTTGCTTAAGGTTTTCCAAACTCATTCTTCTTTGAAGTAGCTGGACCTGATGGTAGTCAGGTTCAGTCTGTTACTCTTAAAATTGGAGTGAGTTCATGGATACCAGGTCAAAAGTAGTCACAGACCGATACTATATATCTCACATGTTGACAAGAAACCAAGGGACATGCTTGGAAACCTTGCTTTGCCATGGTAGGGCTTAAAGTACAGATTGTTTTTGTGGATTGGAGACAGCTCAGCCAAGATGTAGTCACTCAGCAAAGTTACCAGATACCAGGTACTGTTAGATGATTCTTAAAAAGAATTTGTACTTGGCAAAGATCTATTTTTGGAGTACATAGTAGTTTATTTACATTTTACTATAGGAAGAATAAATATCATAGTATTGTGTTTTTTTATAGTGGGAATATTGACTATCCTGTGGTATATTGATACTACTTATAAGATCACAAAGTTGGTAATAATGATCAAGCAGAAAAATAATTCCATGTATTATCCTCAACTATTCAGAAATACTTGTCACAGTCAAGGTATCCCAATGAAAACTGCATTTTTTCCCCCTGTGAATAATTTTTTCCTATATTGTTAGCCCCAGTGTCAGTAAAGAAATCATGGTTCTAAGAGTATAATAGTGAGCATTTGAAAATAGAACCACATTTGGGAGGCTGAGACCGGAAGATCAGGGTTCACGGCCAACCTCAGCTACCTAGTGAGGCACTCCGCAACTTAGTGAGACCCGGTTTCAAAACAAAGAATAAAAAATAGGGCTAGGAGTATAGCTCAAAGGTAGAACGCCCCTGAGTTCAATCCCTAGTACCGGAAAAAAAAAAAAAAAAAAAAGAAAATAGAACCAGCTGGAAAATGGGTCTGTTGTGGGTCAGCAAAGCTGACCTATGGAAACTCTTTTTTCACTCTCAGAACTTACAAGGAGTTATAGTAGTTCCAACAGAATTTGAATAGAGGTATACATTAGTATATACCTCATTAATTTGGTCTTACTGGAGATGGAGGTAGAAAATTCAATTAATTATTATTATTATTTTTTGTGTGGTATTAGGGATTGAATCCGGGGGCATTCTATCTCTGAGCTACTACACCCCCAGCCCTTTTTATTTTTTGCTTTGAAATAGGGTCTTGCTAAGTTGCTATGAGTCTTACTAAATTGCTGAGGCCAGTCTTGAACCTGTGATTCTCCTGTTTCAGCGTCCCAAGTACTGGGATTACAGTATTTGGGATTACATGCACCACCATGCTCGTCTGGATTTTTTTTAAACTGGGGATTGAACCTAGGGGCATTCTATCTCTGAGCTACCCCCCTGGCCCTATTTTATTTTTTATTTTGAAACAAGGTCTAAGTTGCAGAAGGCCTCACTAAGTTGCTGAGGCTGGCCCCAAACCTGTGATCCTCCAGTCTCAGCCTCCCAAGTACTGGGATTGCAAGCATGTACCACCATGCCCAGGTTGGAAATTTAATTTTAGAGAAATACAGACATCTTTTGGATTATGAAAATAGTGACTCTCAGCTAAGCACATGTCCCTAGTATTTTGTAAAAGTGATTATGTCTGGATTTGTAGGGCAGAGAGGCTCCCCTTTGGTGCAGACATTGCTGCTCCTGCGAGGCATTGGTTTTCCCCCAGGTGGCCTGGGTTGTATGGGTCACCAGTTCTAAATGTGCACAGTGGTAAAGGTTGAGTTATAGGATTTATGCTATAAACTCCTGGTTAAAATTCTGACTTAGTAATAGACCTTGGAATGTGTTATGTACTTTATTGACATTTTTCCATTTTATAAGAAGGTAACTTTATTAAGTGGCAGTGATACTCAGTAAAGTTTAAAATGTGGTAGACAACTTTTACTGCAAAAGATTTGAAGAGCATGCCGTTTCATTTAGTGCAAAACTTCAATCTCTGTAGTTTTCCTTAGCATACATGGTTTTTAATAGGGATAAATTAAAATCCCAGTATTTTTTTCTTTGAATTTGTAACAATGAATGAACGCTTGGAATCCATTTTGAATATGTTATCACTAGGTTATCAGTTTTGTTTCTTTATTGGCTTACATTATCACTTTGGGCTGGTCAGAAGTTCTGTAACTCTATATATTCTTTTCCTATCTACTGATTTTTTTTTTTTTTTTTATTGTACTGGGGATTGAACTCAGGGTCATTCTACCTCCGAGCTACACCCCTAGCCCGATTTTTTAATTTATTTTGAAACAGGGTCTCACCAAGTTGTGGAGGGCCTCACTAAGTAGCTAAGGCTGGCTGAGAACTTGCAACCCTTCTGATTCAGCCTCCCAAGTACTGGGATTACGAGCATGCCCCATCACACACCTGGCCTCTATCTGCTGATTATCAGGGTGTTCAAACTTGGTAGAAACAGATAATTTACTTTCTAACTTCTTTGTCTCCCTTTTTTTCTCCTGTCTGTCTATCTATCTATCATCTATTTCCCTTCCTCCCACCCACCTCCCTCTCATTTTTGCAGTACTAGGGATTGAACCCAGGGGCTGTCTACTGCAGAGCTAAATCCTCAGCCTTTTTTATTTTTTATTTTCAGACAGGGTCTTCCTAAGTTCCTGAGGCTGGCCTGAAACTTGTGTCTCCTGCCTTAACCTGCTTTAACCTCAAATTACTGGGATTACAGGCATGCCCAGCTGTGCCTGGTTTCCTTCCTGCTGAGTGATATAGCTAATGGTGTTTCTTATAGGACAGTATAGGTATAAATCTATATTTAACTCGATTGAATGTTTAACATAACATTAAGCCCTGGTTTGCTATTGTAGCTTCTAAGACTACAAACTAACTTGGTTTTCTAACTCTCTTTTCAGTCCTTGTGTTCCCTCTGGAAAGGTATGCCTGTAGAATGTGTAGATACATTCTTGAGAGATTTCCTAATGTCTCATATGTAAGAAGCATCTGTTTGTCTGCATTACTAATGTTTTCATGAAATTGATTCTAAGTCTATTGAGGATTGAGACCTGCTTTGTAATGCATGCTACTCCTTTGATTTCCTGTCCCTATGGGGCACATAAGAACACTGCAGAACCCTGTACCTGTATAAATGATATATAAGCACTTGAGGTGTTCTTCCAACAAGACCCTCCATAATTTGTCCCTAGCCTACTGTTACTGACTTGACCCCTATTCATTCATTCATTCATTCATTCATCAAACATTTATTGAAAACACTATGCCAGGCACATTTAACTTGGAGGCCTAGCATTAAATAAAATAGGCAAGAATGTTATTTTCATGGATTTCATATTCTAATTTGGGGAAGACAAATTGTAAAGGCAGTGGTGGAAGTGTTTTGGTGAAAGTAAACAAGGTGAAGAGGCATTGGTGTTAATGGAAGCTATTTTGGGTTAGTGGTCCAGAAAGGCCTTTCTGGGAGCGGAAAGTTAACTAAAATCTTCTGTTCATGTGAAGATTGGGGGAAGAATATTTCAGGCAGAAGAAAAGACCAGGTGGAAGTCCTAAATCTGTACTTCCTGTATGATAGTTTCTAGGAGTATGTGGCTATTTAAATTTAAACGAAATCCAGGCGTGGTGGTGCACACTTGTAATCCCAGCATTTGGGAGGCTGAGACAGGAGGATCCAGGTTTGTGGCCAGCCTCAGCTACCTAGTGAGGAACTCCGCAACTTAGTGAGACCCTGTTTCAAAACAAAGAATAAAAAATAGGGCTTGGGGGTACAGCTCGGAGGTAGAATGCCCCTGAGTTCAATCCCCAGTACCAAAAAAAAAAAAAAAAAAAAAAAAAAAATTTAACTATTCAAAATTAAGTTAAAATTTTTATTCCTCTGTCTCTGAGCCATATTTTAAGTGCTCAACAGTCACCTATGCAGATAAAGAACATTCCCATTAGTGCAGAAAGTTCTGTTGGGCTGTGTTCTCCTAAGAAACCAGAGAAGTTGATGTGTTGAAGGAACTGAAAGGCAGCTGTAGTAATGCTGAGACTGAGAAGGAGAAAGGTCTTAGGAGATGCGGCAGAGAGGTGGAAGGGAGTCCAACCACATTGCCTCAGAGGTCATGAAAATTTTAAGGATGTTTGGGAGCCATTGGAGAGTTTTAAGTTGAATGGAGGTGTGGTGGGGCTTCTGTGTTAGATGTGTGTGTGTGTGTAGTATGATACTCTTGTGAAAGGAATCAGTGCTCTGTGGAGAAGGAACTGTAGATGCGTTGCAGTGAGATAATGTAGATGAGAAACAATCAGAGTTTGGACCAAAATGATGGCTTTGGCAGTGGGGAGCAGGGAATAATGGATTTGGCTATGTTTTTTTTTAAGTAAAAGTGAAAGAATTTTTTCATGATTTGGATATGTGAACCGTGAGAAAAAGTGATTCAAGGACATACTCTGGATGGGAAAGACTGAGAGAGAAATACTGTTCATTGGTATTCAGTCAGATTAGTAATTGCCACTTTTTCTTTTTTTCAGATTTTTGGGTCTGAAATGCATATTAAGACATGTAAATAAAAGTATCTAGTAGACACCTGGTTATAAAGTCTGAGCTGGACATACCAAATTTGGGAATACTTAGTATTTAAAGTTGTGTGATAGGATGAGATTACTGGGAGAAAGGAAAAGAAAGAGCTCAGGACTGAGCCTTGAGGCATGCCAGTATTTTTTGTAAAGCCTCGTTTCAACTAAGATTGTTTAATTGTTTTCGCTGGAATATATCTTATATTTCCTATCACTATGCTAAAGATGATGATTATGATAAGTACTATTTATTGAGCCCTGACAAAGTATCTCAGATTCCATGAAGGCACTTAACTTGGCCTGTCTTATTCACTATTGTTTTCCAGTGTCCAGGTCTGTGCAAGCTCTTAATACTTCTTTATTGAACAAATGAAACCTTTGTTAGGTACCATTAGTACATGCTGCTATGCTTTGAATATGGTTTGAGTTTGTCCTCAAAAAACTCCTAATGCTATAGGTCATTGGGGATGAGTCCTGGGAAGTGAATAGGGAAGTTTTCCTGAGGAGGGTTGTTATAAAGGAACTTAGTGTGGCTACTTCCCAGCCTTTTTGGCTTCCCGTCTTGTGATGTGAACTCTCACTCTTGCACAAGCTTCTACCATTGTGGTGCCATCTATCATGATGCCTTCACTAGAGCAGAGAAGGTGAGTGCCATGTCCTTGAACCTTCAGAATTCCTTTCTGTATAAAGTCAGCCAGCCTCAGGTAATGTGTTATAGTAAGGAAAAATGAACCAGTATGCTCCCATTTTAGGAAACTGAGGCTCAGGAATGTTAAGACTTATCTAAGGGCACAAAGCTCTTACAAGTAGTGGCAGAACTCAGCTATGTCTGCCTGACTTCAAAGCTGTGTATTTAACTATGTTCTGCCTTTAATTACTCCTCAGAAGGACCTTCTGTTTGAGGTTTAGGAGTCATAGCTACTCTAGGATTTAGCTCAAATCTTACCATTTGAGGCTTCCTTTTACACCTTACTCTTCCGGTGCCTTAATTCTTGTGATACTTGATTTTAGCATCTCTTAAAACTAAATATGAACCCAGTGTGGTGACACATGCCTGTAATCCTAGTACTTGGGAGGCTGAGACAGGAGGATTGCAGGTTCACGGCTAGCCTCAGCAACATATAAGTAAGGCCCTCAGTAACTTAGTGAGACCCTGTTTCACAATAAAAAATAAAATAGGGCTGGAGGTGTAGTTCAGAGATTGACCCCCCCCCCCTGTTTAAATCCCCAGTACCACACAAAAAAAGTAATAATAATAAAAAATTGAGCTGGGTATGGTGACACATGCCAGTGCTTGAGAAGTAGAGAGACAAGAGGATTACAGGTTCAAGGACAGCCTCAGTAACAAAGTGAGACTCAGCAACTTAGACCTTGTTTCAAAATAAAAAGTAAAAAAGGGCTGGAGTTGTAGCTTGGAGGTGGATTGCCCCCTGGGTTTAATTTTTTCTTTTTTCAGTTTTTCTGAGTTTAGTTTTTCTTCTTAAATGAGTTGATAGGCTTCATATAGTAATCATGAACAATATTATTTATGCCCCTCACAGGACACACTGCATGATGTCTTGTGTGTATTAGTTGCTCAAATAAAGCCTAATTTGATTCTGTCACTTCTGCCTTATTCCAGTGTTTTAAGTTCTTTCAGAGCTGAGATCTGATATGGTGTAAATCCTCTTTATCTCTGTCCTCTAGTTCTAAAACCCTTTTGACCTTTCACCACAGCCTCCTCCCAATCCAGGTTTCTCTGAAACCATCTGCTGCCCGGTGCGTCATCACGTGGGCTCCAGGACCAGCACTCATTTGAGGACAGGTGAACTCATCATGAAGGATGAGAATTTTCCATAATAAAGCTGAGTCTTAGGGTCTTTTCCTGGGGCTCTCTTTCATTGACCTCAACCCTGGTGGGTGATTTGTTGTCTAAAAAAGGCTTAGATGCTTCATAGATGTGTAAATTTGGGATTCTTTACTACCTTGACTCTTGTAGTTGAGCCTAAATCTTGGGGGAGGGGGATCTTAGTAAATTGCCACATTGTAGTTCAAATTGCTTGGATTTGGCTTCAGAGTAAAAAGCCTTCATAATAGGAAGTGATAGAAACTCAGAGGGATATGGTATTTTTGTTTGATTTACTTATGACATGAAACTTACCTGGAAGTATATAAACATCTGTTTAAAAGTATGATTCAGGAGGAGTCATTTAATTTTTACATTCCTTATCCTGTCACAGGTCGTTAGACTTGTTTTGTTTTTGTGGTAGCTGAACAATATATTGTATATCTGACTCTATTTGGGGATCTAGTATTCTTACATTTCTACTTTTGACTGTGTTTGAGGTCCAAGTTTGTGAATTTTAATTAAACGCCTAGATTATGCATGTGAAAAATCTTTTGTTCCTGTGTTGCTATGAGCAACAATTGTTAGTTAACCTTCCTTATTGTTTAAGGAAATGATCAAATAAATATGTGAATTTTAACAGGTTAGAAAAGTCATCTGTTCGTATTGTACATGTGTTCTATCTATAACATAATTTGCTACTTGATCATAATTATGGTGAAGGAAGAATGCAGTAGAAGTGAATAATCATTGGACACATTGACAAAACATTCCTAAAATACTATTCAAATGAGGAAAGACTGCCAGGCTGTAGCCAAGCATTGAGTCCTTTTAGCCACTTGTCTGACTGGGTTTACTGTGTGCAGTGGTCTGCAGCATAGAAAGACCATTACCCTCTGAAATTTCCTAACTTTTTAAAAAAGCCTTGTCTGTTTTCTTCCTCACACAACACTGTCTCATTCTTAAAGGTCTTTGGTCCTGATGGTTTTGTTTCGTTGCTTTCCATCTTACTTGTGTCTACATTTTACTGACCCCTGGTGATTGCTTAGACTTGTTATTTGATTCTATTGTGTGATTTTTGATTATGCTCCTTTGTGCTATTTTAGCCAGCAGTGTTTACCTAAATTAGTGGTGGTACTGAAGGACACATGTTGGCCCCTTTGAATGAAAATCAAGAGCATTGCCCTGGCCCTGCCATTGAGCACTGCTTGACAGATAACCACAAATTCTCTCTCTAGAAGCCACTGGGAATTTGGCTGGACTTTGGAAGCCAGCTCCCCCAGTTGAAGGCATGGGGTCTGGGAATGCCTGGATTTAGGATTTATAGTGATAATGTAATTAATTCTCCCTCTGAGAATACAGAATTCAGTGAAGAGTCGCCCTTTGTCCTCTTCCTGCATTCTTGTCTCTTCCCCAGCTCCCTATTGAGAACAAATCCTGAGGCGCTAGTCTTTTACACAATTTGCAAGAAGTGACTTTCTGTACAGTTTTGGAAGAGCCCACTGAAGCTCTGCACCTTCTGGAGAGGGTGTCAGGACACTCCTCACATTTGCTTCTCCATATAACTGCTCTCTGCCCATGCATGTTGCAAAACAGTAAATTTTTTAAAAAAGTCTTATTTTTAACTTTAAATTTTAAAATTAGATTTACATATATAGTTAAGATACCACAGATTTACATATATAGTTAAGATACCAATCTAAAATACAAATACACTTTTAGAATGCTAATTCTAAGAGGTACTATAGGATGTGAGTGCAAACTTAAGATGAGTATGTAGTATTTGAGCTGAATATTCATTCAACACCTTAAAGAAAGGTTTTATATGTAAATCAAGGAAGACTATGCTTTTTTTTTTTGATATTGAGGATTGAACCCAGGGTGTTATTCCATGTCTAAACTAGACTCTCAGCAGTGTTTTATTTTTTATTTTGAAACAAGGTCTAGTTAAGTTGCTGAGACTGGCCTCAAACCTGCGGTCTTCCTGTCTTAGCCTCCCAAGTACTGTGATTACATGTGTGTTCCACCCCATCTCACCCACTTAAGACCATGCCTTTTATGCAGTAAGTTCACTTTCTACTATTTTCAATTCTTGTTCTAAGGTCAGTTTTTAATACCCAAATTCTTTATTTTTATTTTGATATAAACTCATAGTAATTAGTATATGGTATTAAACAATCCATCTAATGGATCTTTTTTTTTTTTTTTTTTTTGTGGTACTGGGGATTGAACTCAGGGGCATTCTATGTTTGAGCTCTACCCCCAGCCTTTATTATTTTTTGTTTTGAAACAAAGTCTCATTAGGTTGCTGAGAGTTTTGCTAAGTTGCTGAGGCTGAGTTGGAACCTATGATCCTTCTGTTTCAGCATCAAGTACTGGAATTGCAGGCATGTGCCACTATACCTGGCTAAATTTTTTTTTTTTTTTATGCAAAGTAAAACTCTAGTGAAATACAATCCCATTTCCATCAGATTAACTAGAGTTAATAAGCATGACAGTATCAAGCATGGAGAGGATGTGGGGAAATAACAATTTACATTACTGTAGGTAGAAGTTTGAATTTGTTAATAAAGCTAAGGAGAACCATTGGTATAAGGTACTTCAGAGTAATTATTTGAATTTCTATAAGCTCAGTATTCCACTTATAAGTACTGGAGAAACTCTTGCATATATATATATATATATATATATATATATATATATGTAAAGTTCATTGTAGTATTCTTTGTAAAAGCAGAAAATTGGTAACAATTCAAATGTGCATCAACAAGAGATTGTATTAACCAATTTTTATCGTTAAGTTTTATAATGGAATGCTACACAACAGTTAAATCATTAGAATCTTCCTACATATCTCAACATGATGAGCATGTTTAGAGAAACAAAAAGTTTTAGAAGTATGTACAGAGAATATATCATTCATGTAAATTTTTAAAAAGCCCACAGAACTTAAGTATATAGTATTGGTAGATACATACACATGTGGTAAAGATTTAAAAACAGGAATGATGTACTCCAACTTCAGGATAATAATTATCTTTGGGGAAGGAAGGACATGCGGAGGTCTTTCCTAAAATATATCTATAATTCTTTGTATTTTTATATCTGAAGACAAATATGGCAAAATACCATTTCCTAAATCTTGTTAGAGATGTAATGTTCATTTGTCTCAGCATTTTTGGATATATATTAAGTATTCATTTTGAACATTTCTACTTGCCTTCTCACTGTGTAGAGGTACTTTGTGCTTTTAGGTAGTAATATGATGAATCTTACTAACATATTCCCTAACTTTGAGTAGTATGTGTATGAAGCTCATTTGGTCATTTAACAGTGTATATTGTTGGACTCTATTTGCTAACATTTTATTTAGTTTTTTTACATTAATATTTGTGAGAATAGTTTAGTTCTCCCCAACTTCAGTCGATGGTCTGTTTATTAAATTGTGGTTGCACTGTTTACTGGCTTTATAAATAGAATTTGGAGCTTTCCTTTTTTTCCACGTTCTAGAGGAGTTCAGGTATCATTGGAATTGTATGTTCCTTGCAGTTTGGTGAGTTCACATTTATAGCTTATTTGATCTTGTACTGTTTTGGATGGGTGGGGAGATTATTCTTGGATAACCATTCTTTTCCTTTTTACTATATCTGCAGTTGTTTTCCTGTTCTCATTTATTTCTTAGTGCATTTGTGCTTTTTCCTTTTTTATCTTCCTGCCTACTTTAGGTTACCTAATTGCTTAGTTATTTGGGGTATTTTTTTCTTAAAGCAACCATCTCTTATATTTATTGGTAGTAACTAGTGTTTTTCTGAGTCAATATTTTTGCTTTTGTCTTTATTTATTCTCCTCTAATGCTTTGTTTTTCAATTTTTGAATACTTGAATTATCTTTTTTGAGATTTGCTTACTTCATTTTCATTATTGTTTATTAATATTAGCATTTAAAGCTATCTAAATATTATTTTGATCACTTATGACTGCTTTAGTTGTAAGAGAACTTCTCATAATGTGATTTCACTACTTATTTTGAATTCCTCTTTTGTCAGAATTTAGAATCCTTGGTAGCTCAAATTTTTCCACAGAAGCATAGACATTTAGATATATAAAAGTTTTCTAATGAAATATATAGCCCCCCCCCCAAAAAAGTCTCAAGTGCAGGATGTGTCCCATTGTTGCACCCATGCCACGGTGTTGGGAGCCAACCTGAGGCTATAGGGCTGATTTTATTTTTTTAAATTAAAAAAATTTTTTTTATTGTAGTAATTCGTGCAATATAGCATACATCTTTGTTAAGTACAAGTTGTTAACAACATATTTGCACACAATTCTCATTTGACCCCTTCCCCAATTCCCACTCCGTTCCCTCCCCCCCCTCCCCCTCAGGTTCAGTTTAGTGAGTGACCTTGATATGATTGTGTAAGTACATCATGTGCTTTAGGGTGCCCCTCTGCCCCATGCATCCACTACAATTAAATCAACTTCTTTGCTTATTGAGGATCTCTCCTTTTCATCTGGAGACCCTCCTATGCCCCATCTTCTCCGTAGCATCCGCATATTAGGGAGAACATATGCTTCTTTACTCTTTGTGACTGACTAATCTCACTTAACATAATGTTTTCCAGTTGCATCCATTTCCCTGCAAAGAACATGATTTTATTCTTTTTTATGGCTGAGTAAAATTCCATTGTGTACATATCCCATAGTTTTGTAATCCATTCATCTGTGGATGGACATTTTGGCTGCTTCCATAGTTTGGCTATTGTGAATTGAGCCGCTGTAAACATAGATACACATGCATTGGTCTGATAGTTTGGTTTCCATTCTTTTGGGTATATACCCAGTAGTGGTATTGCTGGGTCATATGGTAGGTTCACTCCCATTTGTCTGAGGATCCTCCATACTGTTTTCCACAGTGGTTACACAAGTTTGCAATCCCACCAACAATGTATTAGGGTTCCCACTTCTCCACACCCTCGCCAGCATTTGTTGTTGTTCGTGTTTTTTATGATTGCCATTCTGACTGGAGTTAGGTGAAATCTCAGAGTAGTTTTGATTTGCATCTCCCTGATTGCCAATGATGTGGAACATTTCCTCATACATTTATTGGCCATTTGTATTTCTTCTTTTGTAAAGTGTCTATTTAGATCCTTTGCCCATTTTTTGATTGGGTTATTTGCTTTCTTAGTTGTGATTTTCTTGAGTGCCAAGGACGCTCTTCATAGACATAGAAAAATCAGTCCTTAAATTCATCTGGAAAAACAAAAAGCCCAGGATAGCCAAAGTAGTTCTTAGCAATAAAAATCATGCAGGAGGCATCACAATACCTGACTTTAAACTCTACTACAAAGCCACAGTAATAAAAACAGCATGGTATTGGCACAAAAACAGACACATAGACCAACGGAGCAGAATAGAAGACTCAGAAACAGACCCACAGACTTACAGTCAACTGATTTTTGACAAAGGAGCCAAAAGTATACACTGGAAAAAAGATAGCCTCTTTAACAAATGGTGTTGGCAAAACTGGTTAACCATATGCAGGAAATAAACCCCACTTTCTCACCCTGCACAAGAGTCAACTCAAGGTGGATCAAGGACCTGGAAGTCGGACTGGAGACCTTGCAGCTACTTGAAGAGGGCATAGGCCCAACACTTGAACACATAGGCACAGGTGAAAACTTTCTCAACAAGACCCCAAAAGCACAAGCAGCTCAAAGGAAGATCAATACATAGGATTGCATTAAACTGAAGAGCTTCTGCACAGCAAAGGAAACTATCAAGAACCTCAACAGAGAGCCTACAGAGTGGGAGAAAATTTTTGCCAGTTACACTTCAGATAGAGGTCTAATATCTAGGATATACAAAGGCTGATTTTAGTAAGTGTGGGACCATTGCAGGGTAAGGCTGGTCTAGAGTTGGGCTTCTCTTCTGGTCTTCTTCATTCCTGTAAAGGTTTGGGACTGGGAGCTCTTCAAAGAGACAAGGTATGCATCCTGGACTCAGATGCAGGTACACACTCAGTTTTTACCAGTTCCATTTTCAGGTAACTTGCTGTTCAAGGGCACCATGAAATCTACTTTTAGATGCTATATTCCCATTATCTGATAAACATTTCTAGCTACATATGGACGCTCCCTGGCAGCTGTTCTGGTTTTTTGTATTATAGCCATCATTGTCTGTAAAATACTATTTTTTTGTTCTTGTATTATTTTAAATAAATCGGTTGCTATCATTTTATAAAAATGAATGTTAATATTTTGAGAACACTATTATTACTAGTGAAAAATTGGAGGAAACATTTGCTTCAATTAAATGCTTATTTGATTAAACCAGTTGTCTGTGTCCATTGTAAAAGAAGATGAAAATAGTTTTAGTTTGATATTGCATCATCTAGTACCACATCTAAAATATTGTGATATTGTGTAGTTTTCATGCTCCCTCCTGCCCCCAAGTAACATTAAATTTGTTGAAAACTTTTTATGCTTAACTTAGTATGCCTTTTTAGGAATTGTTTTAATATCAAAAGAGAAAGTTCTGTGCAGTCCCTGTTTGAATTTACTCCAGTCTGTAGATGTTTTATTTACCTTCAGTGTTCCAGAAGAATTTGTGCTCATTTCCATGCTCCTCCCTCCAGATTAGAAATGAGAAGAAAAATCCCACATTCCTGGCAGCCTGGCATTTACCACTGCACAGTGAATGCACACAGTTGGTGAGATGGGAAGTATTGGTCTTGTTTACTTCCAGGGCTGGTCTAGGGTGAGACAAGGGACATTACTAAAGTGGGACTCAGGGCTCAGAATTTAAAGAGATACTCTTCTATTGCTCACGCAAGGTCAGTGAATGAGAGCCCCCTTACACGCAGGCTCAGCTCATTGCGTGCTCACCCTGTTCAGTTTTTCCATATGCTAGCTCTTTCCTATGTCTGGAGAGGTTGTCTCTGAGAGCCTGTATACCCTCAAAATAGCTAAGAAACAACAACTTTCTTTCAGATATTCAGATAACTCTGGCTTCAGCAGAACTAGGTGAAAACCAGGCTCAGGTTATAGATTGTTTGAAAGATAATGCCAGGGTTGTACAGTTGGTAGGAAAGTTGCTACAGGGTGAGGGTTTTCTTAGGAATAGCAGAAATGCTGTTTTAGATGAAATGGAAGCCAAGTTTCCTTAGAACTTCCCAAGACTACCTATTATATTTTCAGGTCAAAGATAGATTAGCTTTTATATCATTCCTGATTAAGTGAATATGAAGAATAACTGTGATTTGGAAAATCTTCTATGGCTTATGTATGCATATACTATTTGATTTTCATTTGTGAGAACAGGGAAACAATTGTAAGAAATAAGCAGAATGCTGTGCCAAAATGCTTAATTATTCATTATACTCTAGGGTTGGTTGCATTTTGAGTTAGGAACAGAACTGAATCTGTATGTATATACTATGTGTATCAATTATTTATTGCTGTGTAACAGGCTGTCTCTAAACTTAGTGACTTAAAATAGTGCTTACTTGAGTGACACAAATAATTATGTGACTCCCATTCCCATGTCATGTTAGACTTCATTCAGAGAGTGATGCCTCATTTCTCTAGTCAGAGTGTGTTCTCATTTGTGTGTTAAGACTCTCCAGTCTCTCCACCTGGAATTCCATCCCTCTTCCTCATACTCCATGTCCTGTGAGTTTAAGGCAAACTTTCTCCTTCCCCAGCTTTCTTACCTTCAAGTCTTGTTAGTTTCCTTTCATCTAGAGTGTAGATCATGAGTTTCTTTGTCTCTTGTGATACTGACATTTCTTTTTTTTTTTTGCGGTACTAGGGATTGAACTCAGGGGCATTCTACCTCTGAGCTATACCCCCAGCCCTATTTTTTAGTCTTTATTTTGAAACCAGGTCTCACTAAGTTGTGGAGGGCCTCACTAGGTAGCTGAGGCTGGCCGCGAACCCGGATCCTCCGGTCTCAGCCTCCCGAATGCTGGGATTACAAGCGTGCGCCACCACGCCCGGCTCGATACTGACATTTCTGAAGAGTAGGGTCAGTTGTTTTATAGCAGGTTCCTCAGTTTGTGTTTGTCTGATGCTGCCTAACAATTAGATTTTAGGTTATTCTTGCTGGAATACTTTGTCAGGTATGTTGTGTCATATCCAGAGACATGTCATGTCCATCTATCCCTCCGTCGATTGCTTAGCAAAGAAGCTGTCTAGTTTCTCCACTATACCATTATTATTTTTAACCTTGCAACTAACAGGCAATCTATAGGAAAACACTTGGAGAACATTTGAAAATCCAGTGCTTGGCACATTGAGAAGCTGTATTTATTGAATGTGTTGGTGAATTAGTGAGTAAATGGACTTCTGTTCTTGTCCTCCAACTATTTTTGGGATTTTTTTTTTTTTTTTTCGGTACTGGGGATTGAACTCAGGGGCATTCTACCTCCGAGCTACACCCCCAGCCCTATTTTTTATTCTTTATTTTTGAAACAGGGTCTCACTAAGTTGCGGAGTGCCTCACTAAGTAGCTGAGGCTGGCCGCGAACCCATATCCTCCAGTCTCAGCCTCCCAAATGCTAGGATTACAAGCATGCACCACTACGCCCGGCTTATTTTGGGGATATTTCTACACTGACATTCACATGTAACTTCCAACGTAGCAGATTCTGAAAAGAGTCTCATGCAATAGAGATAGAAGACCTGAAGAAGATATAAGATTCTTATGAAGAACATGGCAAAATATGGACTTGTTAACCTTTTAGTTAGTTATATTAGTAATCGAGTGGCCTGTTGTCTAAGTACAAGATTGCCTAGTGGAAGTGAAATGGGAAAGAACTTAAGAGTTTGAATTATAATTTGGGTTCAATATAGGTGAAGACTGTGACCTGATTTCTAAGAATGCCAAGGTAACCTTATATGATCAGAAGACTAAATTTTGCTTTTTCCTGTGATGTTGAACCTGGAATACTGCATTCATTTTAGAGATACCAGTTACCAGGAACTCAGTCAGAGTAAGGGCTTAGAGGATGTGATGGGACTGGAAACTAGGTTGCATGTAGAGTGTTTGGTGAAAAGGTGCATGCTCAGTCTGAAAAGGGAATATTTTGAGATGTGTATAGGGTTTCTCTTAATACTAGGTGATGGTAATCATATATATTTTGTCCATACCAGACTCAGAGTGGAGGAGGGCACTATTAACAATTATGTTGGGATGGTGGGTATAAACAAGGAATCTCCTGGAAAATGGATACATATGGACATCTGCTTAGAACAATCTTCAAATATGTGAAAATCTGTCATGCAAATGAAAGATTAGACTTCATCTGTGGGAGAGAGAAGAACATAGGACATGAATAAGAAGACATACATTTATTTTCCTTATAATAAGCCACAATCTAATTCTTTAAATTATTGAATAATGGAATAAGCTGCCTTGCTTTACAAGGTGGTATATTTCTCATCCCTGCAGATGCCAAGAATTTGTATAGCCACCCTTTCTAAGGCTTGATAATGTACAGGTTAGACGAATCAATTTGTACCAGTCCTTCAAATGTTTATGTACTTCTTCTTTCTGAGTACTGCACAGGTGTCTATTTTCTCATCAAGTTTAGCTTAACCATTTGTTTACTCCTGGCCTTTCACTAGAGAAGGCTAGAATTTATATCTTTGAGGTTTTATGAAAGGCCTATCTCTGCAGTCATTTGATCTCTTATACCAGCTGCAGAATCTGTCCATTCTGTATTATGCATGGCTCAAACTCTTCATTTTAACCACATTAGAATTGACTTCTTGGCTATGGGGTTATAGCTCAGTGGCATTGTGCTTGCTTAGCAATCCGCACACCCTGTGTTCAATCCACCAATTACTGAATTGATAAACTGGCATTTCTATGCCAAAATAGTACTCGGTAGTAAAAAGGAACAAACTACTGATACATGTAAAAATATATTGAATTAGTGCTTCTCAACCTTTTATCATTATTCTAGCTCCTTTTAGTTAGTTTTCTCTAATTGTCCATTTCCTCCCACTAAAGTTTTTTTTTTTTTTTTTTTGCGCGGTACTGGGGATTGAACTCAGGGGCATTCTACCTCCAAGCTACACTCCCAGCCCTATTTTTTATTCTTTATTTTGAAATAGGGTCTCACTAAGTTGCGGAGGGCCTAAGTAGCTGAGGCTGGCCGAGAACCCGAATCCACGGGTCTCTGCCTCCCAAACGCTGGGATTACAAGGGTGTGCCACCACGCCTGGCTCCTCCCACTAAAGTTTAACACTAGAAATAAGTATCTGTGTACTGTGGTCCTATGGAGGACCCAGACCATTATAAATTTAAGGCTTTTGCAATGTCCAAGAACTAGTTTTCACCTCCTTGGAAGCAATATCATCCTCTCTCCTTTCATTAAGAATGCACAGACTTGCCAGGTGTGGTGCAGCGCTTGTAATCCCAGTATTTAGGAGCTTGAGACAGGAGGATCACAGATTCGGATCCAACATCAGCAACTTGGCAAGACTCTCATCAACTTAGTGAGACCCTCAGAAACAATGGCTGGGCACGATGGTACACACCAGTAATCTCAGTACTTGGGAGCTTGAGACTGGAGGATTGCAGGTTCAAGGACAGCCTCAGCAAGGTAGTGAGACTCTCAGCAACCTAGTGAGACCCTGTCTAGAAGTTAGGATTTGGTGCTCTCAAAACAAAAAATAAAAAGGGCTGAATATGTAGCTCAGAAGCAAAATGCCTCTGAGTTCAATTCCCAGTATAAAATAAATAAATAAAATAAAATAGGACTAGGGATCTTCAGTACCAACCAAAAAGAAACAAACAAACAAAAGATGGACTAAACGAAGGAACCCCAATTCAAGTGGCTCCATACTGTATGATTAAATTTATGACAATGGTGTGTGTGTGCATGTGTGTGTGCATGCGTGCATGTGTAGGTGTGTGTGGTGCTAGGGATTGAACCGAGTTCCTCATGCATGCTATTCAAGTTCTATATCACTTGAATTATATTCTAGTTCTTATATGATACTTTTGAAAAGGAAAACTGTAAGAGCAGAGAATGGATCAGTGGTTGCCAGAGGTAGGGGGATGCAGGAACTTTGAGGAGGTCATGGAATTATTCTGTATATTGATAGATACACAACAGTTGCACAACAGTGTGCATTTGTCAGAATTAATAGAATTGTACTCCCAGAAGGGTAAATTTTATGGTGTTTATACCTAAATAAACCTCACATTCCCATATGTAGTGTCCTGAGTTAAGTCTGGAGGAATGGCTATGGGGATTACAAACCACAATATGGAGGATATTCTTCACACAAAATCTACTGATTCAAATGTTGAAGCATTAGAGACTGATTGTTTTGGAATTTTCCATCACAAACTGCTTTGTATGCTGAAAGATTCATACAATATTCTTGTGGGTGAAGAAAGAACACACAGTGTGAAACCCAAGGAGCTTTGGAAGGACAGTGAATGTGGAGGCTGTCTGGGGAATCCATCAGGGGTTTGTTGGCGTAGCCTCCTGAGTACAGAAGCTAATCTAGATGGATAAAACCAGGTTAGGATTTAATTTGCAAAAGGAGAAAGAACAGAAGAAAAGCTGCCCCTATTTCTTAGTGGGAGCTGACTTATTGTCATTCTGACACTTGGTAAAAATTCCCCAGCTCCTGTGGATCCAACAGGGCAATAAACTTTTTTTTTTTTTTTTTTTTTTTGCGGTACTGGGAATTGAACTCAGAGGCGTTCTACCTTCGAGCTACACCCCCAGCCCTATTTTTTACTCTATTTTGAAACCGAGTCTCACTAAGTTGCAGAGTGCCTCACTAGGTAGCTGAGGCTGGCCGCGAACCCGGATCCTCTGGTCTCAGCCTCCCGAATGCTGGGATTACAAGCGTGCGCCACCACGCCCGGCGGCAATAAACTTTTTTATACTACATTTTCTTTTTTTTCTTCTAGTTAAAGCTGGGATTTTTCTCCCTACTGCAGGCTCTAACTGAAGTATGTTACCATCTTCTATCAAGAGGAGCCTGGAGAAGCTGGGATGGTAGATATACAGGTTCTGTCTTAGAGTAGCTTTAGCAAAGGTATTTGAATGTGTAAATGTTGCCAAGAAATGGAGTTTCCTCCTCCTTCAAAGTTCTTTTGTATAGTCCTTGTATGGCATCAGAGTCTGAGCCAAAATGTTATGTTTTTAATGCCTGGCTGACAAATTAGCTGTATTTTCTCATGAAAGCCCGTGCTGAATTGTCACATATTTGTGGAAGGTTCCTGTTTTAGTGGCATGTGGAAAATTCTGTTTCTTGTAATCTTTACACTGTAGCAGTAGGTATAGGGGTTGTAGTGAAGACTGTTAACCAGAGCACCTATTTAGGATGCTGCTTTATGGGCTGTATTTAGATAGTGTATCTCAAAATCAAGAAGAAGATAAAATTGACTACACTTATCATAGATAGACAAGTGTTTACTTGTCAATACCTGTTAATGATATTACATCAGTTTGTGTATATATCATGTAACTATTTTTGTGTTTTGTTTTTTTTTTCCTGTTGCTATTCAGTTTTCAATCCTTTTACCAATATCACATTGTCTTAAATAGTACAGTTTTATAACAAATCTTGATATTTGGTAAGGAAAGTCTCCTAGATTATTTATAAGAAGACGATATCTTTTATAAATAATGGCACTCTTGTTCTTCCTTGCTTATCCTTAATCCTTTTATTCTCTTTTTCCTGCCATATAGTACTAGCTTGGACTTGGAATACAGTGTTGAATTGAACTAGTAATAATGGGCATCATTGTTTTGTTGTAAATCCCACAGGGAATGCTTTCAATGTAAATAGGTATTTTGTAGACATCCTTTATCAGGTTAAGGAAGTTCCTTTCTTTCCTAGCATCCTAAGAGGGTTTTTAAAAAATAAGCTGTTGTTGAATTTTAGAGGATGGCTTTCTGATCCTTTTGAGATAATCAGTTTTTTATGCATGTGAAAGCCACAAGTAATATTAGATAAACTAATTGATATTTCAATATTAAGCCAGCCTTGGATAAACCTAAATTGGTCATATATTATTATTAATTATGCTTGCTAGATTTTTGTTCACCAATACTTTATTATAATTTTCCAAGTTTAAAAGGCCATTGTTGTAAGATGCATCTCTATTTCAGACATGCTTTCTTTTATTTTAAAAAATTGACTAATAATAATTATATGATACCAGAGATTATAAGATATATTCTTATTTCAGAGATGTTAACATATTTTAAAATTTGTGTTTTAATGCTAGTCAAGAGTTCTTTTATTTTATGTGTGTGTTTTTTAATCTATGTTCCTAAGTGAGCTTGACCTACAATTTTCTTTCCTCATTCTTGTCAAATTTTGGCATTAAGATTAAGTACTATGAAGCCGGATGGGCTTGACACACACCTATAATCCCAGTGCTTTGGAGGCTGAAACAGGAGGGTTGAGGGTTGTAGGCCAGCCTCAGCAGTTTAGTGAGACCCTGTTTCATATTAAAAATAAATAGGGGGTGTAGCTGGGGTTGTAGCTCAAAAGTAGAACTCCCCTGGTTTCAATCTCCAGTAACACCCTTGCGTATGTGCGTGCGCGCGCGCGCGCACACACACACACACACACACTTGGATTAAGCACTAGGAATATGCCCACTATTTTTATCTTGAATTGTAGGTATAAAATTGGCTTTATTTCTTTCTTGACTAGCCAAACAAGCTTCTAAAATGATAGGAGTATGGCATTTTAACTACTGATACAGTTTCTTTAATGCTAATGAAACTACTAAGGCTTTTCATTTTCTGATTCTGTTTGAGTTTCTTCTTTTAGAAAATTGTTAATTTAATGCATGTATGGAAATTTGTTAACATTCATACTGATGAGGTAGCTTAGAAGTGAAAAGGATAGGTAGAAAAGAGGTATCGGGAAAATTCATAGAAATATAGTTCTTAGCCTTTTTAAAAATCCGGAGAGTGTTTTCCACCCCTTGGAAAATTTTGGTTCGGCCCAAGAGAAACGTATAGCCCAGCCCACCGCCCACCGGAGACGTAGTTGCAACAGAGACCGTATGGTCTAAAAAGCTGAAAATATTTTTTTATTATTTTTTTTATTTTTTGCGGTACTGGGGATTGAACTCAGGGGCATTCTACCTCTGAACTATACCCCCAGCCCTATTTTTTATTCTTTATTTTGAAACCGAGTCTCACTAAGTTGCGGAGTGCCTCACTAGGTAGCTGAGGCTGGCCACGAACCCGGATCCTCCAGTCTCAGCCTCCCGAATGCTGGGATTACAAGCGTGCGCCACCACGCCCGGCTCTGAAAATATTTAATGTGTGGTCCTTTGTATGGTTTGTTGATTCATTAATTTTATAGGCACCCTATATAATTAGGCAAAAGCCAGCTTTCAGGCCCTACTTTCTTTCTCCCCATTTCTTGTCTTTCAGCTCCTCGGCCAAACATTCTTTATTTTCTCGTTAGCTCATTGGCGAAAGCAAGATTAAAAAAAAAAAAAGTAACATATATAGTTGTTTCAAGCAGGAGAGTTGATCAGGTCACCTAGTTCTTCATGTGGCTTGAAATGGTCTCTTTATATATGTGTTTTTTATAATGTGGACACAGGTGACTTATTGTCAGGTTTGGGATGCATTACAGGTAGCAGCTGGATAGATGGATTTATAGAGTGGTGTCACATGTTCTCTTTGCCTTCCATGCCAGTCATACTCATGGTAGATGTGGGAATTGGTAGAGTGGCAGCTGACTGTGGTTGGGTTTACATCAGTAAGTGTGGGAGTTTTACTGATTCTATCTTTTGGCAACCAGGAAATTCAGGAGGAGCCAGCTGCATTGTAGTCTTAAACTTTAGGATCAGAGTGATAACTCTAATGCCTCCTTCCTTTAGTCAAACTTCCCTTGGGAGGCAGAGAAATCCCATTTGGGTTGGGTAAGCAGGATGAGGACAGTCACTTCTTTGGTAATTTCAGCTAGTTATAGGTTTAAATTTCACCTGTATCTCAATAATCTCCAATTTACATTGCTGACCTAAACTCCAGACTCTAATGACTTACTCTGATGTCTAGTAGATTTCCTCATCCATAACATGCCTAAAACTAAACTCCTGATTTATCTCCTACAATTGTCTTTCCCATCTTAATAAATGTCAGTGTTGTTCTACCAGTAGGTCAGGTAAAAACTTTAGAGTTATTCTTGACTTTTTCTTTCCTGTTTCTGTTGGCTAAAGTCCCTGGGTGACCACAAAGAACAAAGCCCTCGGGAGACAGGTGATGGGTAAATTAAGGTGAGTGAGAAATAAACTTTGTTGTTTTAAGACACTGGGATTTTAAATTTGCTTATGACCATAAAATAACCTAGACTACCTTAAGTGAGTGTGCCGTATGTACATACACATACACATATTTATTTGCATGATTCCCTTATGTCATTTCTGAGAGTGGGGACTTTGTTTCCTACCATACCCCTGGTATATATAGGTACTCAATAGATATTTGGTAATAAATGGATGAATGTGGACTGTATTGTAGCGGTATACAGTAGGGAGGAAGATAGATACTAAATAAACATTTGACTTTGCAAACTGTGACTTGGTCCAACCTGCATAAAAATCATATGGGTTGCTGATTAAAAGTGAAGATTCCTGTGCCTTGTTCAAGACCCACTAAGTCAGAGTTTCTAGATGATAAAAGAAAATTTAGCAATTTAGCCTGAGAATCTTCTTTTTTAAGCAGTTATTGCAATGATTCTTTCATAAACAAGACTTGAGACCACTGCTTCAAGGAGAGAGTGGTCATATGTTGCCAGTAGAGAAAGACAAAAACAGATTTGACCCATGGGAAGATTCACATGAGAGTCATACACATTGTTTGTTTCTTGTCGCTCTAACAAAATACTGAAGGCTTGATACTTAAAAAAAAAAAAAAAAAAGGCTTAGGGCATAGTTCTAGAGGTTCAAGTCATGGTGTTGGCTTCTACTTGACTATGGTCGGGGTATTCTGTCTACACAACATGGCAGGTGGCATCATGGCAGGAGCTATATGAGTGGGAGAGATTACAATGTTGAGACAGGAAACCAGAGAGACTTATGGGCCAGGATTGCTCTGTTTATATCAGCTCGATTTCATGGAAACTAACCAGGATTCCACAAGAATTATATTCATATCTTTCAAGGATGACATCCCCAATGACCTACTGACCTTTCATGAGTTCTCTGCCTCTTAAAAGTTTCACCACCTCAATACCACTACACCAGGGACCAAAGCTTCCAGCACATGGGATTTTGGGCACACTAAAACCACATCCAGATCATAGCAAATGTGAACTGTTGGAACCTTTTAGTGCTTTGAATACTATATTGGGTTGTAATAGCTACTTTTACTCTACATAAACAGGCATTATTTTTCTTTTTTGGTTCTAGGGATTAAATCCAGAGGCATTCTGCCTCTGTGCTGTACCCCAAGCCCTATTTTATTTTTTATTTTGAAACAGGGTCTTACTAGGTTGCTGAGGCTGGCCTTGGACCTGCAGTCCTCCTGTCTCAGTTTCCCAAGTACTGCGATTACAGGCGTGCACCACCATACCTGGCTATAAACAGACATTTTTAATAAGCAGATAGAATTATAGTTTTACTGTTTGATAAATGATTTATGAAACCTTGTAAGAACAGCATAGAAAAAGAAAAAAATGAATTACCTTACTGATTTGTGCCCATTTTTACTTTCTTTATTAATATTATGGTATGGCCTTAATAGGAAGAGCAATAGCCTTTATTGAGTTTTTACTGTAGGTGAGACACTGAGCTATGATTGTAGACTTTACAGTCAAATCTTGATTCCTCTACTGAATAACTATGTGACCTCTCTGCCTTAGATTTCTGTTAAATGAGGGTATTAATCATATCTACTGCGTAGTGTCATTCTGGGGGTAAAATCTGTTATTGTGCTCCTAATGATGGTAGCCAATATTGTATACCATTTCTCAAGGTCACACACTATAAACATTTACCATAGTTCTTACAACAACTGTGAGGTGTAGCCCCATTTTAAGGTTTACTGAGGTTTAGAAAGACATGGAGTAGCAACAAAACTTTTCTAGAACTGTTGACTTCTGAAGAAGTGAGTGAATCTTAACTGGAGTAGCTTCTTGGTAAAGGTGGGATGGATTTGTGGGGAGCCAAAGGGGGAATCTTGAATAGGAAGAGCACAAGTTTCCAAAGGATGCGAAGGCCTTGTTTCCATACCCCACGTATTGGTCAGCTCAGGCTGTTATAACAAACCCTGTAGACTGGATGTCTTCAGGACGCTTCTCACAGTTCTGGAGGTCAGAGGTCCAAGAGCACATGCCAGCAGGTTAGGTTTCCAGGAAAGGCCCTCTTCCTGGCTTGTCGATGACAACCTTCTATCCTCACATGGCTTTTGCTCCCTCTCTCTACATTGGGCTGGAGGGAGAGCAAGGGTGCAATCTCTGAAATCCTGTGGGATAAGGGCCGTTCTATTTTGACCTCACTTAACCATAATTACCTCCTAAAGAACCTGTTACCAAATATTGTCACTTTGGAAGTTAGGGCTTCAACAATGAACTCTGGAGAACACAGTTCGTACCCTACTACCACTCTCAGGGGCAAGTACAACATCTAAGCCTAATACAACCTAAATACATCCTCTAGTATCTTTCTTTTAATTTTCTTAAATCACCGAGTGGTTAGGTTCACCTTTGTGTCAGGCTTATTTCAAAGCCCTTGGCATTCTGTGAGCGGTGGTATGTTTTTCATGCCATGTGCTAGGCACCGCTGGTAGACTTAGACACTATGGTGAAGTGACTGTCACAGCAAGGCCCTGCCTCCATGGTATAGATTATAGTAGGGGGACATATGCTTAACAGGAGAACCAGGAAGCACATAGCACAGTGTCCATGTGCTGTGAGAGAAAATACAGAAAGGTCAGGTGACTGAGGACAGTAGTCATGGTGGGGTGGATGGAGTGCTAGTTTGGAAAATGGGAAGGAGTGTATGGGCATATAGGAAAGCAGGGAGTTATCTGAGTGAGAGGTATTAATTCTCCTCTGTTCTGGACAATGCTGGGGATATAACCTAGGGCCTTGTGCATGCTAGACAAGCACTCTACCACTGAGCTTATACCTCCAGCCCTTTCTATTTTTATTTTGAGGCAAGGTCTCTAAGCTGTCCAGGCTGGCCTTGAACCTGCAACCTTACTGCCTCAGCCTCCTAAGAACTGGGATTACAAGTGTAAGCCACTAAAGGCCTTCCGACAAGTCTTCCGACTTGTTAAAATCAAGGTAACTTTTAGATTTTTTGAGTTCTCAGTTTATGTACACTAGTGGAGCACCATTGTGCTGTGAGTTTTCACCAAAGTACCTTAATGCAAAGAACATTGAACCCAAGAGGTTGTGTGTGTGTCTGTTCAGGTTCTACCAGGAAAAGAACTTTTTTTCCTAATCTGTTTTCGTCTAAAGATTCATGACAATTTTGTCTTTCTTTAAATAATATATTTGTGTCCATTTTAATATTAAAATAATGTTTTAAATGGTGGTTTGGGGAGCTATGCCATGTCAGTTTTGTGGATTTGAATCCCTTGCCCCTGGGCACACTCCCCCGCCTGCATGAGCATGAGAGGCCCTGGACTAGAGCCATGTGGTGTATATTCTGGCTAAGATTCAGCAGCAGGCTAATGTTACCCAAGGGTATTAGGGTGTGGGCCGGGTGGTTTTACTGTTCAGTATCCTGTAAAGCGAAACACAGAAATGTTCAACTTCCTTCCATAAATTATATATAAAATAAAAACCAAGAAAATGTTTTCTTCCCACAATGAGTGATAGAAAGAGAAGCATAAAAAAACCCCAATCTCCTGTCAAGAATGAACAGTGAGATTCATCCTGTTGCTATCAAAAGAGAATTACCAGGTAGAAAGCACGAATTACACTTAAATTTTTTTTTTTAAACTTTGGAATTCCTAATGTGAATTACACACTTTGGCAAGCTGATTTTCTTTTTGTTTTATTGAATTAATCTTAAATTAACTTGGCACTCTGAATATTCATTAATAGTTGGTGTAGGTGACTCAGGCATGGCCTTTGGGGTCAGAAGGAATCCATACTCACCAACATTTTTCCAAGAAACACTGCACCAGGGATGGCATAGATGGTCCCCTGTGCCAGTGTATGCCAGTTGCATTCCAGTCACTGCTGCGTGCTGCTTCAGAATCCTTCTCAACAGCCTTCTCCAGAAAGGCGTTACTAATTGATTAGCATTGCCTAGAGATGAAACAAGTTTGGTAACTTCATCCTGTTAAGTATAGATGAACCTCATTTGGATAATTGGGAACGAGCTATCAAGTATTGAGCTCTGTGCTATGGGTACAGTGTGCCTAGCATGTCTCAGGACATGGGTTTGATCCCCAGAGCCACTAAATAAAGTACCGAAGTCTGATTATCATTCTTCTAGTTTTACTATTTTTAATAATGTGCAGTCCATTTTAGGCAATAATTATGTCGGTATTTCTAGACTATTAGATGAAGTGTATTTCAAAATTTTACTAAAATTGAAAATGGTTTATATTTTGAGTTGTAAAGATTTTGTGTGATTTGATGTTCCTAGCATGAACTGTTTCATAACAGAAAGTCCAAACTGTTAGTGAATACAAAATTACATGACGAAATAAAGAAGGAAATTCTAGTAAACTGTTCTGCAGCATCTTCTATAGGTGTCTATTTCAGAAACCTGTTTAAGTGGTAACAGTTGATAGGTTGCCTGTACTCTTTAGAACTTCTGAATAATTTTTCTCCCCCATTTGAATTACTATCTGAAAAGTAAAGTTAGGATTCTTTTAAATAGTTGTCAGTCGCTTCAACTAGTTTTTCATAATCTGAGCCAGGGAGCACTTCTGCTGTTTGTATATGTGTTGAAAGGAAATGGCTACAGACATAAAGTAGTACTAGTGAAATGTGACCATAAATAGTAATTACTTACTATGAAATGCTAATGTTGTGTTTAGTGTCTTGTTTTCAAATTCAGTTGCAAATTGAAAAAAATATAAATTTAGAGAGTATTTTTCTCAGAGATTAATACTAAGATGTACTGGGTTGAAGAAAGCTGCTTGGCATTAATTTCATAATCTTGGAGCATTGCTAAATCATTCTTTCAAAGGTTAAAATTAATATTTGAAAGTAATAATTAAGTCCATGGCTGCCAGGACTAATTGAATTTTTGTAGGAAGAAAATATATGATCCCAGATGTCATTATTCATTCATAGTATGTCTTACTAATAAGAGGTTCTGGTTTCAGTTGTTTTCATACTAATTGTTTATAACAGGACAAGACTTATTTAATGAAGTTCATTGTACATGGAATGTTACTCATTGTAAATACACATTGCATTGTAATTAGAAGATAATATCCAAACAAACATTATTAACTATTGGGGAAAAGTGTTGCCTCAGTAACATGTAGGGCATTTGTGAAGCTACTGTGCCTTTTAATTTCTAAATACTGGTTAAATTTGATTTTGCTTATGTGATGAAACCTGCCAACAATTATAACCCAAGGAATTGTGGCAGTAGATGGTGTACTATGCTCACACAATTTGCTGTGCTTCTTCAGAGTGGTTTGGCACTCTGTAGACGAAGGCTTAACTGATCCAGGCACCATAGTTGAGAAGTGGCATGGTCTGGTAGTAGAGAGCATGGTTTTAACCTTGGCACTGTGGATTACCCGCTGTGTAGCCCTGCAGCAAGAGCCTCTTTCCCTCATAGAGTGGCCATAGGGGTGTGTGTGTGTGGGGGGTGGCGTGGGGGATTGAGCCCAGACTTAATTTCCCTACAAGCTACACGCCCAGACCTCTTTATATTTTTCGTTTTGAAACAGGGTCTCTCTACATTACTGAGGGTCTGGGTTAGTTGCTGAGGCTGGTCTTGAACCTGTGATCCTCCTGTCTCAGCCTTCCAAGTACTGGTATTATAGGAGTGCACCACCGTGCCTGGCTTGTGATAGGGATTTATTTATTTATTTATTTTTTGCGGTACTGGGGATTGAACTCAGGGACATTCTACCTCTGAGCTATACACCCAGCCCTATTTTTTATTCTTTATTTTGAAACTGAGTCTCACTAAGTTGTGGAGTGCCTCACTAGGTAGCTGAGGCTGGCCGCGAACCCGGATCCTCTGGTCTCAGCCTCCCGAATGCTGGAATTATAAGCGTGTGCCACCACGCCCGGCGTGATAGGGATTTAAATGTGCATAATTTGTGCATTTAGAATCACAGCTGCCTTATAGTAACTGAATATAAATGGCTTTTAAAAAGAAAATTCTTGGCAATATTTTCAAGCTATTTGAAGTAAATCTGGCAAGTATTTTTTATCGTTGTTGACTAATGATAGATCAGCAGTAATAAAGAAGAATTAGGTCAGGCATAGTGGCACACACTTGTAATCCCAGTACTTTGGGAGGCTGAGACAGGAGGATTGCAGGTTTGCAGCCAGCCTCAGCTACTTAAGCCCTCTGCAATTTAGTGAGATCTTGTTTCAAACTAAAGAATAAAAAGTAGGGCTGGGGCCGGGCGTGGTGGCGCACGCTTGTAATCCCAGCATTCGGGAGGCTGAGACCGGAGGATCCGGGTTCGCGGCCAGCCTTAGCTACCTAGTGAGGCATTCCGCAACTTAGTGAGACTCGGTTTCAAAATAAAGACTAAAAAATAAGGCTGGGGGTATAGCTCGGAGGTAGAATGCCCCTGAGTTCAATCCCCAGTACCGCAAAAAAAAAAAAAAAAAAGTAGGGCTGGGGGTGTAGCTCAGAGGTAGAATGCCCCTGGGTTCAATCCTTATAAGGTAATAAACATATTACTAATATTTAAAAATAATGTGTGTTATATTATAGTTTATCTGCATGCATATCTTGTATACTTGAAATCATTATATATAGTCTTCTTTATGGGTCAGTGAATAGGATTGCTCAATCCTGCTCAGGTGCTTGCTAGGGAGTGGGTTCATCCTAGTGGGCCCAATAATAGCCACATGTGAGAGGGCAAAGCAGTCTTCCCTCAGAAAGAAAGTAGGAATGCTTAGTAGCAGAAACAGCAGGAATCCACTTTATGAACAGTGGTCTTCTTCATGATGTATGAGTGCTCTTTCTTATCTAGAAATATTTGTTAGCTAGGTGGAGTAACTGACTATGATAACATTTTCTCAGTATTGCAAAGGTCTAGTCTATTTCAGGGATTTGACCTGAGTTAGAAACATGATAAGAAGAAAAACTAAAAGTTAGAATGATGCTTGGCACTTTTTCTTTTTTCTTTTTGTCTTGGTGGGATTAAACCTGGGGCCTCTTGAATGCTAGGCACTATCACTGAGTGACATCCTTTGCGCTAGACCAGCAAGTCTAAGAGGCTCTTATGTGTGTTCTTTGACCACTCACAGATTTCTGTGCATCTCTCAAGACTGAGCTGGGATCTGCTTTTTTAGTGGTTCTCAAACCTTAATGTTCTCAAGAAATACCTGGGAAGTTTATTATCACAGTTTCCTAGATTCATCCTCGGAGATTCTCATTTATTCACAATGAATTTTTCATTTCAGTAAGCTCAAGGTGATGTCAGGGCTTCTGGTCTTAGGACCACACTTTAAGAACCATAGTTCTGAGCTTGGGCATGGTGGTGCACACCTGTAATCCCAGCTACTTGGGAGGCTGAGACAGGAGGATTGAGTGTTTAAGGCCAACCTTGGCAGTCTGGAAAGATCCTAGCTCAAAAGCAAAAGTAAACGGTGAAAGTAGCTAGCCGGGCGTGGTGGCGCATGCTTGTAATCCCAGCATTTGGGAGGCTGAGACCAGAGGATCTGGGTTCGCCGCCAGCCTCAACTACCTAGTGAGGCCCTCCACAACTTAGTGAGACCCTGTTTCAAAATAAAGAATAAAAAATAGGGCTGGGGGTATAGCTTGGAGGTAGAATGCCTCTGAGTTCAATCCCCAGGACTGCAAAAAAAAAAAAAAAGTGAAAGTAACTCAGTGGTACAACAGCCCTGCGTTCAATCCCCAGTGTCTGTCTGTCTGCCTGTCTAGACACACACACACACACACACACACACACACACACACACACACAAAATTCTGGGTTTGTAATTATCATAGACAAACTTTTCTTACCTCTGCAATCTCAACATTTCTGAAGAGAAAAGGTAAGAAAGAAAAAATTTCGAGTTCTTGTTCTATTGCAGATGCTTATGTGTATATAATATAATTTATGTTTTAGAGTCATATAATCTCTGTTTTCTGTGCAGCTGTGTGGAGGATCAGAGAGGCTAAATTAGCCCAAGCTAGCCGGTGTTATGACTGTTTGTTTTTTTGAGTTAATGCCATACTTGTATTGTAACTCTTACCTTATTTTCTAAGTCATTGCACAACAGAGTAAGGCTTCAGGCAGCCCAGGGAACCTTCACATCAGTCTTAAATAAGGAACACCCAGATCATGCTAGTGTTTTGTAGATTGTTACCTTTACTAGGACCTAAAAAATATGGCATTTGTGCCAAGTGAATTTCAGAGACTTGTAACTGGTAAAATTTTTGTATTTCTTACTTAAAGATATTGTAAAAATATGATATTGAAAGATATCAGCAACTTAGTGAGACCTTTCAAAATAAAAAATAAAAAAAAGTTGGAGGTTTAGCTAGAAGGCAAAATGCCCCTGGGTTCAAGTCTCAGAAGAAAAAAAAAAAAAATGAAATTTAAAAGGTTTAGGTTGAAGTTGAACATGGCACAGAAATTTCCAGCATGTTTTATTTAGGATTTCAGTTTAAATTTCATCATGAGAGATTTTGGGTGTTAAAATGAAGGTGTTTTGAAACATCATGATAAAGACAATACATAAAAGCATCTCAAGGCAAATGTAAGAACAATAAGGTGAAACATTTTCTTTATTTTTAGTAAGGTATATATTTGTACATGATTGTATATGTCTTTCTGTTTTATTGTTCAATATGAATGGGAACAGCTTTTACAAAATAAATAGAGTAATTGTTCTGAATAATCCTTTTGTTTTGAGTAGTTAAAAAATAAAAGTAGGTTATAAGAAATTTTAGAACTCTGTGAAATTATATCTCTGCAGTTAAATGATCTCACTAAAACCGCCCTTAAACTCTGATTTACCTCCCTGAGTACAAAAGAAATATGTCTTGTGTGAGGTTGTGGCTCTCTCACAGTGCTTTAGGTGTGCACATTTTCACCTTCATATAAAATACCTGTTTGAGCAAAACAGGAGCGCCTTGGGATAAAAGTACTAATAAAGAATACTGGTAAACATTATTTAAGGATTAACCTGGTGATACTATCCCACATTTATATCACTGCTAATGAATCTTGAATTTTAATAAACTCAGACTAGAAAGCCTGCTTAACCTTATTTAAATTAGATCTAGGTCTTAAATTAAACAAAGTTGAATGCATTTAGAATTATCATAGAGCTTGTATGTTTTCTCCCCATTTTAACATTATATAAAGAACATCAGAGGTCCATCTCTGATTTTCTTAAGCCAGCTTTATATTCACTGAACTCTGTGTTTGTTCCCCACTGGGTCTCTTCCTCTCTGAAGACGGTACTAAATAAACAACTTAAGTAGCTTTCAGAGAATGATGGTATGCCATTGTTTCTTTATAGATATCTTTGCTGTAGCTCTTGGCTAATAGAGCAATTATCCACAATCATGTGTAACTTCCTTTCCCAAGTGTGAACTCCTTGTAGCAAGGACTTTGTTACTCCACTAAGAATCCTTAGAGGAGGCTTCCTCTTTCTCTAACCAGGGTGTCCTGAATATGTTCAGAGAAAAAGATATGAAAAGTATTCCAAAAGCTGAAAGTGGACCCACCAAACCTCCTTCACAGCCCACATGGGTGAAAGATTTAGTCTTTAAGGAAAGGCAGGGCAGATGTAAACCTTCCAGGGCCCCAGATGTTGTCAAGATTGTTGCGTGTCCCTCCAGTACAATAAAAATAGATAGTACTGTACAGGCCTCCTTAGAGTTTTTTTTTTTTTTTTTTTTTCCCTCACAATGACCTCTTCAATTCTTTTTTATTTTTTTTTTTAATTATGGAATTCAAAATTACTTTAAAAAACTTGGAGTGGAGCTGGGCATGATGGTGCATGCGTGGAATCCCAGTACTTTGGAGGCTGAGACTGGAGGACATAGGTTCAAGACCAGTCTCTACAACATACTGAGGCCCTCTGCAACTTAGTGAGATCCTGGTGTTTCAAAAAATTAAAAAATAAAATAGGACTGGGGGAGTAGCTCAGAGGTAGAATGCACCTGGGTTCAGTCCCCAGTGTGTGTGTGTGTGTGTGTGTGTGTGAGTGTGAGATATATATTAGGGTGGGACAGTAGGGAAGATACTGATGTATCTAAGTGTCTGATGTACATGTATCTATGTACTGATGTTCTAAGTATCTCATTACTGTTCATCACTGTTAGTCTGCTTAGTGGATAATCTAAAATTACCTTTAGAATCTCACTATTTAAATTTTTTTTATAGTAAAAAGACAAATAGAAAAAGCCATATAAAAATCCACATAACCAGCATTCAGGAGGCTGAGACCGGAGGATCCGGGTTCGCGGCCAGCCTCAGCTACCTAGTGAGGCACTCCGCAACTTAGTGAGACTCGGTTTCAAAATAAAGAATTAAAAAAAAAAATAGGGCTGAGGGTATAGCTCGGAGGTGGAATGCCTCTGAGTTCAATCCCCAGTACTGCAAAAAAAAAAAAAAGAAATCCACATAAGACAGAAGTTTAGCTGGCTGAATAAACTGTAACAAGAATACCATTCTATAACAATAACAACCAGGACATTTGAGCTTTGCCAGTCACCCCCGGAGCCTTTTACAATTCCTTCTCCTAAAAGTACTTATTCTGACCTTTATGGCAATTACTTCCTTGCTTTTCATTAGAGATTTATGCTGAGGTGATAAAAATACAGACACTATAGTTACCCTCTTTCTAAATGTCTATAAGTATTATTATTTTTTTTTGATCTGATTGCATCCCCATTGTGCAGTTCTATGGATCTAGAGATTTGATCAAATATAGGATAGGTATATATGAATGAATGCTTTGAAAGCACATAATATTTGAAATGTTAGCAGCCATTGATAACTAGTATCTAGATCCATGAATTAATTGAGGGTTACAGAACAACAATCTTTTTCAATCATTCCCTATTCATGTGTTAGCTTGAATATATATATATATATATATATATATATATATATATATATATATATATTTGCGGTACTGGGGATTGAACTCAGAGGCATTCTACCTCTGAGCTATACTCTCAGACCTATTTTGTATTCTTTATTTTGAAACCGAGTCTCACTAAGTTGTGGAGTGTCTCACTAGGTAACTGAGGTTGGCCGCGAACCCGGATCCTCCGGTCTCAGCCTCCCAAATGCTGGGATTACAAGTGTGTACCACCACGCCCGGCTAGCTTGAATATTTTTGAAAGAGAGATTTCCCTTCATTTGTCCCTTAGTTATGCAGTAGTAAACAGTACAAGGGAGGCTTCTGAGGTCCTAACCTTTATTAGTTATGGGAGTCTCCTGGGGGGCAGTTGCAAGGCTGAGAAGGTGAACATACCCAGAAGGGACCATTTTATAGGCATATGCCCAGATACAGTGTCTTGGTTCTTGGGTTGGACAGGGGGCTAGGTGGTCATGGACTGTGGCTGTTAGTCATTACCCACTTGTTACCAGGGAGCTCCTTTTCAGAAGAGTGGACTTTACCTTTTCCTTTAAGTCATCCATGTTTTTGGATCTATTCCTTTTTGTTGACAGACTTAAAATTTTTATTTATTTATTTATTTTTGCTATATGAAACCACTAAAAACAGTCTGGTCCTTTCTCATGCCTTCAATGGATTAGATGATGAGATTTCTGTCACAAGTCTGCATTTTACATTGTAGCACATTCAAATCATTGTATTAGGTTTCTTTTTTAAAAAAAAAGATTGTTAAACAAATAGATTTTAAAAGTTAAAATTTAAAGTAAACACTTTAATTTCACATAATTGTCTATATAGTTTGGGTTCTAAAATTGGCATACACTGAATCAATTGTTTTCCTCAAAATTTCTTGAATGAAAATGAGGGTGGAGAAACATTGCTTCGTGGACTCAGGAAAGTACCAGTTTAGTTTGGACATATTGATGCACAGTTATGTTATTTCTCTTATAAAAGTTATTTCTCTTATAAAAAAAGGATTTAACATTTATTATATACCCCAAGCTCTTCCTTTGGGTACGGTGTTTTTTGTATGTTATATATTTTTATCTTCAGAATAGGCTATTGGTGTTATTTATACTCACTCAGTAAGTGAGTGAGCCAGAACTCACAGAAGTAAATACCTCACCTGAGGTCACAGAGCAGGGGAATGAAAGAGTTGTGATTCCCGCAACACTTCAAAGCCTGAATTGCTGCTCTGTGCTTCACTGTCTCTCAGGTAAAGTAGTGTGGAGACTGAGTCGTATGCCACCTATTTTTAGTAATTATTATTGCCCTATAAGTAGTCATGATTAATGGGCTCATTGTTTTTTTTTTTTTTTTTGCAGTACTGGGGGTTGAACTCGGGGGCATTCTACTTCCGAGCTATACCCCCAGCCCTATTTTTTATTCTTTATTTTGAAACAGGGTCTCACTAAGTTGTGGAGTGCCTCATTGGGTAGCTGAGGCTGGCAGCGAACCCGGATCCTCTGGTGTCAGTCTCCCAATGTTTTTTTTTTTTTAAGTTATTAGGGCATTGTAATCATACATCTTTATGAGATATAGGATGGTAGAGACATACATCACTCATTTAGCCCTTCCCCAATTCCCACCCTATTCCCTTCCCCTCCCTCCTTCTCCTATTCGGCTTAGTGATTGTACATTACGTGCATTAGGGTGTTTTCCTCTTTCCCTCTCCCATCTCCCTCAGTTAGGGAGCTCACTGCTTTAACAGTGACTTAGGTTAGCTTTGAAAGACTAAAGAAATACAAATAATGCAAATAATTATTCAGTACCTTTTAAACTAGACTGCATTCTAAAAATCCAAGTGTATGCAATTAAATATTATGTGTTTGGGTTAATATATAACTTGTTTGGTCTTTTTTGATACATTTGCATTTGTGTGATGGTTGAAAGTATGGTCTCTGCAGATAGACAGTTACTTAATCTCTCTGGGTCTCAGTTTCTTCATCTATAAAGTAAGAGTCATAAAAGTACCTTACTCAAAGGCTTATTCTGAGGATTCAGGGATTTTATACCTGCTCAAAATATGTTAGCTATTATTAGGATTACCTGGACTTGTGAAGACATATATTTGAATTATGTGTCATTCTTGAAGATTATGGTCCCCAGGGAATATCTTGAGATGACCCTTAAGCCCTTCTCTTGAATAAAGTGGAGGCAAGGGTTAAGTGCGATCTTGAGATTTCCTGTGTGGGATTTCTGTGGTCACCATCAGGATCTTCATTTCTATAATGAGATGGTTGCATCCTCTATAGAGAATCTACATCTGTTACTATATATTTTGAAAATATGACATTTGATTAATTTGGATCTATATAACTTTGATTTTTAATAATTTGAACTGGATTAGGTTGATGGTTATAGTGGTATTATTTGCTAACCATCAGTCCCCCCCTCCCCAAGTTGTGCAGCCAGGAAGGACAATTGATATACTATATTGCCCACCAGTGGGCAGTGGGCTAAGAACTCTCTGCTGCCTGACCTAGATTCTGGCACCCTCTCTCAGACCACAGATGCCAGTCCTTCCAGCACTCTTTTTGTTTTTATGCTTCTTCAAGAACGTTGATTTCTTTGACACATCTGTGCTCTCACAAATACTCTCTTCCATTATATTATAAGCATGCGCTCTAAGGCACCTGCAAACAGGAGCAATAAAAAGAATGAAAGGGAGATTAATGGGTAGAAGTTAGGTAACTGATATTCAAACATAAAGGGAAAAAATTAGGTCTTGTTGGAACTTTCATACTATGTATGTATTTTGTGTGGGGTATGTGTGTGTCTATTATAAATTCTAATTACTAAATCTTCAGGAAGAACGAAATGGTTGAGGTGCTGAGGACAGGTTTCATGAGTCATTCAGCCCCAGCTGGGCTTTGATGATCATCAGAAACAGTGCTAGGGGTTAGCAGAGAAGTAGTGGCTAGTTTTGGCAGAGGGAGATTAGAGAACAGTTTGGAAGAAGCTAAGGATCAGACCATAGGAGGCCTTGGGTATTCAGGGTAGGGCACTTGAATCTGTTCTTTATGCTATAAATACCTTTTGAATGTGTCGTGACAGCATGTAAGAATAAAGAATATGAGTCGGGCGTGGTGGCGCACGCTTATAATCCCAGCATTTGGGAGGCTGAGACAGGAGGATCCGGGTTCATGGCCAGCCTCAGCTACCTAGTGAGGCACTCCGCAACCTAGTGAGACCCTGTTTCAAAATAAAGAATAAAAAATAGGGCTGGGGGTGTAGCTCGGAGGTAGAATGCCCCTGGGTTCAATCCCCAGTATCGAAAAAAAAAAAAAAAAAAAAGAATAAAGAATATGGAAGAATGTTGCTAGAAAGACTGCAAGGGAGAGTTATTGGAGGGAGGGAGACTAGTGTGGACATTAATACAGTGATCTAGGGGTGATAATGGTACCTGTGTAGAGTGCTGGTATTGGAATGAAATTATGTTCAAGAGTTAGTTACTCCATCTTCTGTTAGCAATTAGCTGGATTATATGCACTTGAAAGTAGTTAAGGTGCATTTAAAGTTGTATGATATCAACCTTTCAGTTGATCCTTTTTTTTTTTATTCAGCACGGATTTTTTATACATTTCTTGAGTACAACAGGGTTACGTATACATTTATGACATATCAATCATTGTCAGAGCACCAGTTGATCCTTTTTTGTATGTGACAGCCTGCTGCTAATACAGGATCCACTCAGAATCTTTAACAAAGACACTCTGTGAGGAGAGGCTGAAATAACTTTTGTTTTACCTGGTGAAATTCAACCTGTAGTATGAAGACTGATTATAGGTTTATTATTAATTGCTGAGTTCTGATTTTAAGATAATGTGATGATACTATTTGTAAATTTGCTATTACCTATGTTTTCAGTTATCCTGATTCTCTTGGAGATTTGAAAACTTGCTTTCTTACTAACAAATACTACTTTATTAATCCAGCCAAATAACTAAGAAGTTATTTCTACTTTTAAAGCCTATTTTCTTACATGAACTTCCAGATAAATTACTGATATGAAAACTGTAAATTGTGCTTTTTAGTAGCTTAATTTTAGAAGAGATATGACATAAAGCACGCATTAGAAAATACTCAAGCACTGTTTTGGGACATAGCAGTGAGCAATATGTGTGTAGTATGGCAGAAACTTACCACACTGTTGAAATAAGCTTGCAGGATTTATATTGATCCTAAACGGTAGTATAGAAGAAATAGTTGGCCATGTGAGTATTGACATTGCCACCCTTTCAGAGACACCAGATATATATCCACAGGAACTTTGTGAAGGACAAATTTTCAGCATAAATGAGGAAGGACGAAGATGTCCCGGAGGAAGTGACACTCCAAATGTATTCACTTTACAGCAAAATCTTGGAAATAATTCGTGACCTTGAAAATACAAAAGAAAAATTGTTGGCAGCTGATCCAAGCCTAGAAAGGAGTATTGCAGTTTGTCAAGGTATAAAAAAGATGCTTGCTTCCTATCATAAGCTCCACAGTATGAACAAGGCATACTGGGGATTGAACCCAGGGGCATTCTACCTCTGAGCTACATCCCCAGCCCAATTTTTTATTTTTTATTTTGAAACAGGGTCTCACTAAGTTGCTGAGAGCCTCACAATTTGCTGAGGCTGGTTGTGAACCATGATCCTTCGTCTCAGCCTCCCAGTACTGGGGTTCCAGGCATGTGCCACCATGCCTGGCCAAATTGCTCTTGATACGCTTTTTTTTTTTTTTTTTTTTAAATGAAGAAATAAACACTGATTCTCAATGCTTCTAATGTTTTAAATTACAATGTACAAAATGGATATTAGTTTTCCCATTTATCCAGGTGCCTATACATTTATAGAGAGTTTTAATAAAAATTCCTGAAGGTCATGGAATAACTATATCCATTTTTCATTAGTTATTAAAATCACTTTGCAGTTTTGGCTTGCACATTCAGTTTCATGGTGCACTACTACTATGCAAAGCAAGGATTGCCTTTACTAAAAATAGAGTTCTTTACCTTCCATTGCCATCTCTGCCCTTCGGCAGTCAGTGTTGGGTGTTTCCTTGTTTTTATCTAGCTGTATTCCTAGAGTCCGAATAGTCCTCTCTATTAACAATAGATGCTACCCACTACACTATGTGGCACCTTGTCCTCCAGGTGTGCCTTGACTGATATTGCTTCATTTTCCCTGGATGTGTTTCCCATCTGCAAATATGACAGCTGGTTTTATTTAGGTTGTCTGACTCATAAGAAACTACATAAACAGTCTTATTCAACTTCTCTTGTCATCTCCTTTGCTCTGCTTTGCACAGTGTCCCTCCTTCACTTCCAGGAGTATTATAATATTTCCCTTCCCTTATCTAGTTAATTTAGTTTAGTGGGTTTTCTGGTTTCTAGAGCATGTGCTTAGGATCTCATCTATAATCCCAATGTCTTACCAAGACCTTTTCAAATGTATTCATCTTTATCTTCTGTTCCAAGAAGCCTCAATATTTCTCGTGTTCAATTTTCATTCTTTCGTGGAGTGCCTTGATGAGATAAGATGACTTCAAAGAACTCCTTTACCTGAGTGCCTATTAATAATAAGCCGTAAACTATCACAGTGATTGACTTTAGGGACAAAAAGGGAATAGAGTAAATCTGTAAGACTGTTTCCTTGGTAAACTCATAAAAGGGAAAAACTCTGGAAAAACATGAAAAAGTGGTAACAGTGAATAGTGAAGCAGGCAGACCCATCCATGTGGCCACAGAGAGATTAGAAAATAAGCATTTTAGGAGATATGTAATACTCAGAATGTGCAAAGGGTGGTAGTTAATTGCCAGTAGCTCTTCACTTTATACCCATACTCCTAGCTCCTTTTGCTTGGGCTGCAGGAATCACCGTCCATCAGTGGTGAGAAGCTGGGGGATCTGTTTTCACGCCCAGAGAAGAGGCCCAGAGCCCACAGCTGCAGGGAGTGGTAAGAACAAATAGCAAATCCTTCTTCCAGTGCAAAACCAAACAAAACTTGCCATATGATAGGGAAGATGCAGAGAACTATGTAGGTAAACTTTGAGGTTCAGAAAGCTGAGCACGAGCAAACTGATTTACAAATGAGCTTTGGAGCATAACCCCAGTGTAAATTGGAATCTGTCTCTATTTCTTTTATTATTTTTTATTTTAACCATTTGACTTGACCAAAGTTCTAGGACATTGCTAAATTACTTTGAAAATACTCTATCTCGATTGTGTTACTGTATATGGATGATGTTTAAAATTATTAAAATTAAGTTAGATGTTTTCAAATTCGTGAAGAGATGGTTTTTCTAGGTCATAATATAAAAGTGATTTGGGGTGCCTTATAATTTTATAACATAATTATAGGTAGAATTGAATCATCGAGTAAGGTGGCAAGGTTTTTGGGAGTGGCTTGCTTAATGTTTCTGGTTGTATTAATTTTAGATAAAATGAAATTAGTGTTTCTGTGGACAATTGAGCTAAGTTTCTGAATTACTTAATTCAGTTGGGATTAACCCAATTTAACAAAATGGTACTTTTAGAGTTTTTGAGGATAATGAGAAAATGGAAATGAAATTAAAAGTTTCTCTTGCAGTTTGGACCAGATAATTTCTGTGAGCAGCAATCAAGAGCATCCATATAAGATTCACAATTCACTTTGTGCTCTAATTTCATTTAGTCAGATTGCATGATCTTAAATTCCTGTTAACTTTACTTGGAAAATGGTACGACTAATATGACTTAATGCAGGTTAGTGTCCTTTGCATTTTGTAATTTTATACTTTTTCTTTTTTTTAAAGTAATGAGCACAGAAAGAAGAGATTGGGATTGGGCCTTCCTTTCCTTTCCTTTCTTTTTTTTTTTTTTTTTTAATTTGAGAAAGGTTTTGTTGTGTTTTCCAGGCTGTTCTCAAAGTCTTGAGCTCAAGCCTCAGCCTCCTGCATAGCTGGGACTACAGGCATGTGCCACTGCACCCAGCTGGGCAGAAAAGTTAGAACTTAAGGATTTTTATTAAAAAGAAAAACAAAACAAAACTAAACTTGATAAACTCTTAAGCCAGTCTACACTGTTGGAGAGACCTTGTGATGTGTCTGTCTTTGGAACCAGCAGAGAGTTCGTTCATGCGGGTATGGATCCAGAATGAATTGGGTTTAGACCAGTTTGATTCACCTATTATAAGAATGCTCCTTGGTAGAGCCAAACCTTGTGGGTATTCCTATACATTGGTTGATTCCTGGGGACATGAGGACATGTTTTTTAAGAGTCTAGACAAATTATAGTTGGCTATGTGCCAGCCAACTATAATGGTGATACTTACATTCTTGTTACTTTGTGGTTTCTCATGACTAATAATATCCTGTAGAGAAGGCATATTTTGAGCATTTAATAAACAAAAGGTGCTAGTAGCTGTTACCAGGTACTGTTACAGAGTACTAATAACTAATTAATATTAGGTTCATTTCAATGCTGTAATAACCGTCTTTACCCCTCACATACTGCAAACATTCCTGGGCCTGTGCATTTTACATTCTGTTTGTTTCAGAGTCTTATATTTACTGGGTAAATGCTCATGGTAATTCAAAATATAGCTGAGCAAAGTTAATTTGAGGATAGGTCAGGGAGTGGGGTCAGAGAAGGGGAAAGGGGTGAAAGGGCCTCTTCTGATTTGAGTGTTAAAGTCATGTTCATGGCAAACGTTGGAAGGGCCTCTTGATTAGGGTTTGGTATGTGGAGAATGGAAAGCTGAATTGGTAAGCTTTCTACTTTTCCTCCTAAATTCCACCCTGATAACAACAGAAAGCATATTTGACCTGCATGGCATTAAAATATTTGAGCATTAAGGGTCAGGTGCTAGGCTTGAGAAGCTGTTTAAGCCTGGCTAAATGCAACTTTAGTGGAGATGTGGTATTTAAACAAACTAAGGAATAGGTACACCATTTCTATTAGTAACTCATGTTTAATTTTTAAAGAACATAGCAGGCTTTTGAAGGCAGTTTAAGGAATGGGTGTGGAAGGGGGTGTGGGGGAAGGAAATCTCAGCAGAATGCTTTTAGATATTTCCTGTTATATAAATGCTACATACTTCTCATGCCTTCATACTCATAGCAAAGGAGAATGAAGCTCCTTGAGGCTTAAATTTAATTACTGTTACAAAGAATGTAGAAACTACATAGGTTGTGAAAGAACCTTAAAAACTGGCAGAAAGTACGACTTTAAAATTTTTCATCCAAATCCTATATTGTGGCATTTGAACATGGTATAATGAAATATACTTGTCCAAAAAACAAGTGTGTTTGATTTTTTTTAAAAAGGTTCTTTTATTTCGTTCATAGACTTTGTTTTAGTAAAAGAGTCCATACCCCAGTTGGACATTCCAGGTTATAAAGTGTCCGGTTTAGAGTGTCCTCAAAATAACTTGATAGATTCATGTAACCATATTTTAATGTGTGCTTGTGATGAAGAGTGCTGTGATATTATGGTACTTTTAGTGTTTAATATGTTGGGATTTTTGTGTTAGTAATAGGAGCTTAAAAATCAAAGTTTTTTTCCTTCTAATTTTCTAATATGTTAAGTTCTGGTTTTGTTTTTTGTTTTTTTCCCCTCATTTATGCCCCATCTACCCACCAGATATAACCACTTTATTTATTCTACTGGCTGAAAGAAGCAGCTAATATACATTTTGTTGTTGTTTTATCCTTCCTTCCTTATTTTTGGTAAAGTGATAAAACTGGGTAAGGTATTTGAGGCATTTATCTATTGTGGTCTGTACTATTCAGGGATAAGAATGTGAACTTGTAAATATTTTCTTTCTATAAATGCCATATCTGTCAAGCTCATTGCAGTGTTCCTAAGTGGACTAAGATAGGCCCAGTGAGCAGAACCATTGGTAGCAGGAAGACCTTGGTGTGCTTAGGAAAAAAAAATATGTTTAGTTTGTGGTTTTAGGAACAGAATGGGAGTCATTGGAAGTGAAAGTTGAGAAGGCAAGTTGAAGTCAGATTTTGAGTATCCTTAATGCCAGACAAGATAGTTTGGGTTTTATGTGGTTGGCTATTGAAGCCTGACTTAAAAAAAAAAATTAAGAAGATCCATATATTTCCTGCCAGATATACTAAAGGACTCTTTTGAGGCACAGGGGTTTGAAACAAAATTGTTAGAGCTCACTGCCAATTGAGGATCATTTAGGTTTCTATTCAAGTCAGTGGGAAAATAATATATGAATTACTGCAATCTGCTGTAAAGTGTCACAGAACCTAAAAAAAATTATTTTGTTTTAGAGCATGAATTGACTTTGGATCTTTGAATCAAACTCCATTGTTTTATAGGTGAAGAAAACTACAATCAGAGAGATTGCTAAATGTCAGAACTCTCCAGCAAGTTGTTGGCAGAGGTGGGGTTAGGACATAGGTACTCTGATTTCTTGTATAGTGGCTGTTTAACTTGATTGTAGAGGTGTATTTAGGGGACACTATAATTTACTTTTGACTGGGTCACATCAGTGTCTCTATGTCTTGGCTTAGCTGTGATAAAGGTATCTATTCCACTTCAAGGATATCAAAACTTATTCTTAAAAATGTCTAGTGCTTAGAAATTCTATGAGGAAGGCAAACATTAAGAAGGGAGACCATTAAACAATCACACCCTCCCTATGGGCCCTTGAGTGCCAGAGCACATGCTGGCTGTATAGAAACCATAAAGGATAAAAGTGAACAACTAAGACAATAAATACTGTTCTCACACATTTCACCCTATTGAAATAGGGTTTTAAATTTTGGTATGTGTAAAAATAAAAGATTTTAAAAACTAATTCTTAGTATGAAATGCCATAGTTTTATGGCATAAGCTATTTTAAAGTCTACATAAGATATTTGAAAATACTAAAATTAACAAAGTTGATCAATTAAATAAAGGCTTATAAATCATTATTAAGTGAAAACTTTTGAAATTTATATTTAATCATTATTGTTGCTTATCACAGTTATATGGGTTACTATAAAACTTTCAGGGTTTGAGGAGGGAGCAAGTAAGGCTTTTTTTTTTTATGCTTTCTTGGAAAGTTAACTTAAGTTTTTTATCATTATCATTGTATTTTTGGATGGCCATCAGAGAGACCTTATAAAACATGGTTTTAGAATTACCATACTGTACACAAATGACAAGGCAAATGTCTTTACACATATTTATTTATATGATATAGTATTTATGTTAAAAGAAACAAGTTAAGCCAGGCATGGTGGCGCATGCTTGTAATCCCAGCATTTGGGAGGCAGAGATGAGGATCTGGGTTCGCAGCCAGCCTTAGCTACCTAGTGAGGCACTCCGCAACTTAGTGAGACCCTTTTTCAAAATAAAGAATAAAAAATAGGGCTGGGAGTATAGCTCGGAGGTAGAATGTCCCTGCGTTCAATTCCTAGTACCGCAAAAAAAAAAAAAAAAAAAGAAACATGTTAATTTTAGAAAGTTAAGACCTGGTGTAACAAAGTATTTAAGTGCTAAAAATTCCTCTCTTAAGCCAGTGAATTATTAAGCCTTTAGTAATTATATTATCAAATATATGTGTAAAACTTTATTTCCATCCCAGGAACATTTCTGAAAACCTGATTCTAGCTTATTTTAATAAGATCAATCAGGTAGACATTTACCTAAGTAGACAAATTGCTATAAAATCAGTACTTTCTCATGGACTCTAATTTAGAATTTCAGAGTATAACTCAAAGGATTGATTGTACTTTCTTTGGAAAATAGAATTTCAAGTTATTTAGAGAATAGTGTTGAGAAAAAGGAACACAAAGCCATGGCAGAAATAATTCCAAGAGAATTAATGTTCTAGATGCTTATTAACTTAAAAAGACAAAAACATTAGACTAACAGTTGCTAAGCCATTGGCTAGAGAATGATATCCATTCTAGAAAATAGCGGGTCACCTGGCATTCATCATCTTTCTTAAAGCATTAGTTTCAGGATGTAGACACCTGAAGTCCTGATGGGGGACCAGCTGAACAGGCGTCTGACAGCAGTGTCAGGGGCTTCCCTAGGCAAGTTTCCCAGCTCCCAGGCCGGGAGCTACACTTATTAGGAAGATGATGGGATGTATGGGTAGTGGGTAGGGCAAAGAAGAGAGCAAGTTTGAGAGGAGGGCAGGTTTGGGAACTTGGGGAGTATTGCAAAGGGGTGGGCACAGGGAGAGTTACAAGTCCTGAAGGTGAAACCATGTATACCTTTTGCAACATAATTTTGAATTTCTTGATTTTTATACTCTTTATTAAGAGCATAGTAGAAATAACAGGGCAGAGAAATGGTCATCATATAATGAATGACATTTTAAAAGAATAATTTCCTCAAATTAATTTTTTTTCTGCTTTTACCACAAAGAGAGAGAGAACTGATGAGAGTTTACAGAGGCAACCATTATTTCAAATGCAGCCTCAGAAGCTTTTCTTAATCAGCTGACATGATTTCTTCTCAGTACAGTTTACTAGCATAAACTGCCTTGTGTTATAAACTTTTTTGCATGTGATTTATCTGTACACTTGGGCTGTAGCCTCTTTGAGAGCAGAGTTCAAGGGTTCAAAAATAAAAATAAATAAAAGCATTTATGTTATACTTTAACACTGTGTAGAATACATTTTGTATATATCATTGGTGGCTCTTTTTTTTTTTTTGCGGTATTGGGGATGGAACTCAGGGGCATTCTACCTCCGAGCTATACCCCCAGCCCTATTTTGTATTCTTTATTTTGAAACAGGGTCTCACTAAGTTACGGAGTGCCTCACTAGGTAGCTGAGGCTGGCTGGGAACCCGGATCCTCCAGTCTCACCCCCCCCAAATGCTGGGATTACAAGTGTGCGCCACCACACCCGGCATTTGGTGGCTTTTAATGTATTGAATGTTAGAAGGACATCTAAATAAAAGGAAGAAGAACAAGGTATACTATTTATATTGTCTATGTTATTTAAGATTTACTAGAACTTAATTTATACTAAAAAGCTACACTGGTATAATATTTTTACGTCATATTTTGGAGTACTGACAAATATACATAATCTCTAAGCAATTTTAACTTAAAAATTTAAGGATAAATTTGAAATCAGTAAATAGAGACAGTAGTAACAGTTTTATGACTTTTAAAATTAAAATAGGAAACTTAATGGGAGATTTTTATTTTTTATTTTTTATTTTTTTTGCAATCCTAGGAATTAAACCCAGGGACATTCTACCTCTGAGCTACACCCCAGTCCTATTTTTATTCTTTATTTTGAAACAGGGTCTCATTAAGTTGTGGAGAGCCTCACTAAGTAGCTGAGGCTGGCCGCGAACCTGGATCCTCCTGTCTCAAGCATGCGCCACCACACCCGGCTGGGGATTTTTAAAAATGAAAGATTTGAAGCTTTATTTTAATTCATTATATCTCTAAGAAAGAAACAAAAACACAAATAGGTTCCCAAAGCAAAGTAATTCCCTGATCCACTACTCTTTCTCCACACTTGATTCTTCCCAGTGTAGACCACATTTACATATTTAACTGTTTCTTTTGGTATTTGCTTTTGTATTTTTTAAATAATTTATTTATATGTTGATTTTTCAACTTTAGATTTTAAGAATTGACTTCCCACTGTGTGTGAGGATTCAGCTCTTACACCTTCCCCTGCCACACACTTTCCCCATCCTCTTGGTGCATTATATTACCTTGTAAAGAAATCTGTAGTCAATGTTTACATTCTTATGACTACAAATAGTATTTATGGATGACCAATCTAGTGTGCTATGATTGAATTTCCTTTTGTTGTCTCTGTAGTTTATTTTGTTCCTTTTGTTGTCTCTGTACTTCTTTTTCCGATTGTTTTAATTTTCGATGTCCCTGTCACCAATTTGCTGTCAGAATTGTAAATCTCCTTTCATATATATATATTAGTAATTCACACACACCAGGAATTCTGTCAGCTTGAAACCTGTGCCCTCTGTTCTTAGTCTCCAGTTTGGAGTGGTTAATCACTGTAACTGCTATATACTATCTTTATTTTTCTGTGTTAGTTGGTCTGTGATTTGGATCCCGTGCTTTCCAGTTTTCTTGGTTCATCCTCTCTTTTGGTAGAGTTGCATTAAAAAGGGAGCATTGGAGATATATTTGTTGAGGCTTTGTATTTCATAAGATGCTATGATTTTGTTCTCATACCTGATTTATATCTTAGCTAGGGATATAATTCCAGGTTGGAAGTAATTTACACTAAAAATTTGATATTGCTTTATTAAGTTGTAGTTTTCAATGTTTGAAAAGTCAGTTGCTTTTCTGTTTCTTGTCCTGCTTCCCTCTCTCCTTCCCTCCAAGAGTGAGTTCTCATTCTTGGGCAGATATGAGGATTAGTCTCCCTGATTCATGTGACTTGTTTGACTTGTTTGGTCCAAGATTGAGAACAGAAGCAATGTACATGTCTCCCCTCCCAGGTGTTTGATGCTTGTGCTGAGTTGGAGGTGGCACACATCTGAGATGAAGTTTGGAATGCTGGGCCACACTGCGCAGGCTAGCTCCCCGGGAAACACCCAGAACCACTTTGGACTTGGCTTGAGTGTGTGTGTGTGTGTGTGTGTGTGTGTGTGTGTGTGTGTGTGTGTTGGGAAGGATGTTTGTTATGGATGTGTTTAGCCACTGAGACTTGGGTTTTTTTTGTTGTTGTTTTTTTACTGCTGTAATACCTAGCCTATCCTGACAGCTGTCAGTCATATGTAAGAATGAATATGAAAAGCTTATTGAGAAGCTGTTTGGAAGCTCATTACTAGTGAGTGGGGTTTAGTTGTATGGTAATGATGTGGCTCAGCCTTTCTATTATGGCACTCCCAGATGCTAATCCTCTTAGGCTGGTTAGTTTTCTCAGGAAGAACTCCACTGGTCACCTGTCCCACAAATGTAATCCTTGCTCCTGGGGTTCTGCGAGGCTGACTGATGGACAGGGGCCTAGGAGCTGCTGCTCAGTGTGTTACTTTCCCTTTGTTTCCCCATTTCACTAAGATGTCCCTTCTCTCACCCCTTCAGCTGCCTGGAAGTCCACGTCCCTCTGGTTAATCTCTAGAGAAACAACCTTCAGCTTCTGCCAGGTTGGACCAAGGCAGACTGGAGGTCTCATTGCTCCTTTACCCAGTTACACTCTGCTGTTGCGGCAGGAATGGATCAGCTCCTGGTTTTTTTCTGGTGCCAACTTAGGTTTTCTAGTTTTCAAGTGTGCTAAGTCACTTACCACCCTGCCATTTGCTTTCTGTCTCCCCAAATTTTGTTACTTTTGTCTGGTGAACTGTCTTTTGTTCTTTTGTGTTTATACCTCTTTTTAAAACCCCTTTCTGCTGGTGTTTTAGAGGGAATGTAAGTAGGTACATGTAGTGACTCAGTATTGTTACTAGAAGTTCCTTAATAATGAGAGTTATTTTTTTCCTCCCAGCTTTTTATTATGAAAAATTTCAAACATGAAAATAATAGAATGAATAGACTATCTATACACACACACAGTCCGACAGTTAACGTTTTGCCACATTTGCTTTGTCTCCTCCCCTCTCTAATGTGTGTAGTATTCTCCAAATGTACATAAGTATGTGTGTAAAGTAAACTTTTATATCTATATTTACTTTTTTTGCTGTGACATTGGAAGGTAAGTTACAGATATTATGACCCTTGATTCCTAAATAGTTTAGCAGACATTTCCCAGGAACAAAAATACTTTTTAGAGAGCCTTAACATTATCATACATATGAAAAAATTTAAGTTAGTGTTATCTAACAGCTAGTGTTTAAATTACACAGCTATTTAAAAATCTAACTTTTTTTCCTTAAAAATTAGGATTTAGTTGAAATAAACATATTGTTATTGCTTGTTATTTTTCTTTTGGACTAGAGACATTTCTTAAAGCTTTTGATTTTGTATTTTGGTTTTTATTTAATCTTGAACATTACCAGAACCTATAGGACTTGATAAGTAATAAAGATGTGTGGCCCTGATATGGAGAGGTTAGTGAAAGCATATGGGAACAGAATAGACTTTACTTCAAAAAGTAATTTAATGATTTTTTTTTTCCGGTTCTGGGGATTGAACTCAGGGGCACTCTACCTCTGAGCTATACCCCCAGCCCTATTTTTTATTCTTTATTTTGAAACAGGGTCTCACTAAGTTGTGGAGACCTCACTAAGTAGCTGAGGCTGGCCATGAACCCGGATCCTCCGGTCTCAGCCTCCCAAATGCTGGGATTACAAGCGTGCGCCACCACACCCGGCGATTTGTTTTTTTTTTTTTTGTTTTGTTTTTTTTTAACTCAGGTATTACTAATCTAAACTTAACCAAGATGTTCTTTGCACAGTTTATTAGCATTTAAAATAAATAAGTAGTATTTATCTTCACTGTATGAAGAACTATATTTAGAGTTCTCCCTGCCCACCCACTTCACCTTACCTGCGCACGCATTGTCAGCATTCAGCCTCATGACTTTTGTTTGCTTCAGATTGAATTTGAGTCTGAGCTCAAAGGGCATGCATTTTTATTTATGACTAAGGGCTGATCTCTGAAGTTATCAGACATTCCTCACATTCCATATGTCTAATTTTTACTGCTTGGAGGATCTGGTGCTATGCCAGAGGAAAATAGAGGCCAGAGTGCACACGGAAATGCCACCAAAAAACGTCGCCACATAAGTCATGAAAATTCACTCAAGTTTAACTAGCAAAGCAAATGCTACGTATGGAATTGATTTGTAGGATGTTAATGCCATTCCTTAGGCTGCTTAGGAGTGTTTCTGATACTTGATTCTTGAAATTCCAACCCAAGAGCTTAAAAAAAATCTTTGATTCTTTTAGTTTTTATGTTAGTTGTACTCAGGGCCAGGATGTGGTGTTTCTATAAAGCAGATTCTTGGAAGAACCAAGTATCCAGGTAGTGACTTAGTGTGTGGTTGATTGGGGGGGTCATCAAGATGTGGTGGTCAGCAGAAAATAGATTTATTAAACACATATTGAATGAGCACCAACCATTATTCTAGTCCCTAAGGAGTACAATGGTGGACAAAGTAAGTTATGAGAGGAAGGGAGAAAGATATCAATAAGAAATTAACTGAATGCTGTGGTAGAGAGTCCCTCCTATAGATGGACTTGTATATCAGTCAGCCTTGCTAAGGTAACAAGCATCCTATAAATCTTAGTGACTTCTTGCTTATATTATAAGAAGTTGATCAAAGAATAAAGTAAGTAAGACAATCATTTAAGCCATAAGTGTTAAGGCTGAGGATCATGCATGGTCTCTTCAATTATTCGGTCACTAAAAATGTGTGTTTAAAAAAATTCAAATTTGTCTTGGTTAAAAATACACATACCACAAAAGAGTCAAGTTAGATTCTGATGTTAATAATTTATATATAACCTTTGCACATTTTATAGAAAATAATACAAAGAAATTGAGGAAGGAAATTGTAGGACCCTTAGCAAGAAGCTTTACATTTAGTTGGTCATACTCCTTTAGTGTTCACCAAGACTCAAGGAAGGCTAATTAAGAAGGATGTTTCCTCTTCTTTTTAAAAATTGTTTTATTGATGCATTGCAATTATACATCACGGTGAGATTCAGTGTGTTAAAACATCCATGTACACAGCTTTGCATACCTCCCTCCACACTCTACTCTACTTCCCTCTCCCCTTAATAAGTTAGGGAGGATTGGTAGTAATATTTTCACATATTGCCATAGTATATATAAAATATGTGAAGAGAAATTCTGCAGTAACTGATGGTAATAAAAACTTATATCCAAGTTAAAAAAACTTTAGCCAATGTTACACAAGAAATCTGAGTAACATTTATGAATGTAGACATAAATTTTTTGCACATCTATGAAGTCTCTTTGAAATGTTAAGCGTGCTTTCCAGCATGTGCTTTTGCTCCAACATGAGAAGCTGCAGGTGCATGGAGATTGTCTGAGTCGTTTACCTTCTCAAAGCTTTCTTTGGAAGCACTCAGACATGGTTTAATTGCCTGGCAATCTGGTCAGATGCCTCTGTGGTCTTCACATTCTGAAAGTCCTGTCCTTAGCTGAGAGTTTCTTCCCCAATTTGGGATCCTGGAAGATCACTGAGAGTCAAATGCTATATAATTTCATTTGGGTCAATTACTTAAAGACTTCCTAGTAAAAAGACCAGGCTCTATAAACTGCATTACTTATACCATCAAGAAATTGTTCAGTTAAATCTGTCAGGCATGCTGTGTTCATGTGGCCAGACCAACATGGCACCTTTACCCCGGCACGATAGAGGAAGTTGAGATCTGTTGAAACAATACCATCTTCACATTACGAAAATTCTATGATTCATTATAAAATTCATTTGCTTTGTCTGTAAATGTAACAAGAGATGTGAGACTATAAAAAAGTAAAACCTGTAAGATGGAAGTAAAGCACCAGATTGTTCTCCGAAGTCATCAAGACTTAGTTCTTACAACTCTCTTTTCTGACAAGAGGTGTGTCTTTGAACTAGGGAGCCTGATGCATAGTAGCTAGAATCTGCATGATGTAGCTGAATATGCAGAACCAGCATCTCCCCCAAGTCATGTACCCTGGCTCCAGTTACTTTCCTGCAGGCATTGTCTGCTATCCTTTGTGCCTGTGTGCAGCTGTGTGTCAGGTAGCACTTTTTGAGTTTAACTTTATAAACCTGCTCCTGAGCCAAGCACTTGCCAGTATAACCTAAGGATATTCAGTACAATGTTGTTTGGGGTACAATTAAAATTCCCATCAGTACTAGCTTTACTGGAAAGGCTAAGTAAACTGTGATCTAAACTTATTTAAAAAATAAGGTAGCAGCATTTAAAGTCTCAGAAGTTATATTGTTGGATGAAAGAAGTAAACTACAGAAAGATACACACAGTGTATAACTTATGTTAAAAGAATACCATGTATTTTCAAGGCTGTATGTAGAGAAAAACCTGGAAGGACACACACCATGGCTGCTTTTGAAGAGAGGCTTTTGGGATCTGGCACAAGAGCTGTTTGTCAAAGAAAATTAGAGCGTTATCTACAGTTCTTTAGTATTTTACGAGGAGGATGTATTCTGTAATTTCTTACTATAGTTTTGAATACAAAGATTTGAAAAACTATTTTCAAAAGACCACAAGCTGTTGTATGGAGATGGGTCTGTAAATGGATGAGAGTAGGAGCACAGCAACCAGTGATGGTGGTAATCCAGGCAAGAGACACTAGTCACTTTGGTTAGAGAAGTGGTGTGGAAAGAGAGCGCTGTATGGATTGAGGCTGTGTTCTGGAGGGCAAGCCTGCAGTACTTAATGGGCTGAATAAGGGGATTACAGGGAGGATGAGTGCCCCCTGGGCTGTGACTTAAGCATCTGGGTAGATGATGGTGTGAAATTCCAAGATGGGTTGTTTGGGGGAGAAATGAATGCGTTTGGGGAAGTAGCTGTGTAAGGGAAAACAAGAGTAGTTGTACTTTATATGAGTTATATTTGCTTTGGCTATTAGACACTCCTATGGTCTTATAGGTAGGTGCTGTCTTTAATAAATATGGAGTTCTGCAGAAACACCAGGTTGAAAATCACTGACTCATTTTTTTTTTTCTCTAAGAAACATCTGTTGAGCAGTGTGTACCATGCTCTGTGCTTGGCATACAAAGATGAAAAACCAGTAGGAACTCTGTGAACCAAACAGATAACTTAAAAAATGTAAACAGTATGAAATATTTGAATGGGAAAATGTTTCCCAAACCAAAGCTTATAAAACGTCACTAAATAATGACAGCCAAGGTAATAGGATGACTTCCCCAAGAAGATGATGTTTCCATTCATTTTTTTTTTTTTTTTTTTTTGGCGGTACTGGGGATTGAACTCAGGGGCATTCTACCTCCGAGCTATACCCCCAGCCCCATTTTTTATTCTTTATTTTGAAACCGAGTCTCACTAAGTTGCGGAGTGCCTCACTAGGTAGCTGAGGCTGGCCGCGAACCCGGATCCTCTGGTCTCAGCCTCCCGAATGCTGGGATTACA
>PVLC010004976.1:0-18848 GCA_004027655.1 Graphiurus murinus | reverse complement strand
GTTTCCATTCATTTTTAAAGAAATCGAATCTTAAAGGACATTCCGAGGGTGTAACTGAGAAAGGGGCAGCAGGTGGAGAAATAGAGGGAGAGAAGAAATTCCAGGGAGAGGGATTGCATGTGTAAAATTATGTTTGTGCTACTTACATATCAGGCTGATTGGTTTTCCTTTGGGTTCATTATTAGTAGAATTTTTAGTAGTTTCTTGCCATAGGAATTTGTGTTGTAGATGTCCTGCTATTGAGCTGTGAAATGGTATAGTATTTATACTCTTTGCCATCTTGTCTCATGATTTCCTGGTGTTAATGAGGGCGTCTTGTTGGTACCAGCTGGTTTTTCTTTCTTCTCTGATAATTGGTATTTGTAGAACATTGTACCAATAACTCATGCCAACCCTGTCATGAAACCTGGCCCTTCCCACTGAGCTCAGAGTCTGATTGTTTTTTCTCCTCTCAAAACTTAGGCTGGGATGCAAATGTTCACAACAGCATTATTCATAGTAGCTGGAAGTAGAAATAATCTACATATCTATAAGCAAATGAATACAGGTAAACAACATGTCGTTTATCTGTGCAGTGGAATACTATTCAACAAGAACAAATTATTGATACATGCAATAACATGTTATACCTCAAAAGCATTGTGGTAAATGAAAGAAGACAGACATAAGGAACCACAAATCGTATGACTCTATACGATATAACTATAAATTAAAATTATGTGATGCTACTAAAAAAAAGATGAGGTTTATAGTTATTAAATTATAGCATGACTAATAATTGCCCAGACAGAGAAGCTTTCCTATGGCCAGAAAGATCAGAAAATAGGAAGTTACTGTGGATTTAGTATATGCAAGAAGGCTATAGATATAGATTCTGGGCTAGTGAAGTTTTCTTACCTCTGAAGATTACTTCCTTTTATAAAAAAGGAGTCTCCGGATCTGCTAGACAGAAAGATGGGTACTTTGGTTTATTGTTTTCTCTAAGAAGCATCTGTTCAACTTTTGGTTCTAACATTGTGTTGTTGTGATAAGGATTATTTTGAGTTCAATTGAACTTCCCACCTACTTCCACCATCCCAGAGTTTACCTTGTTGGTATTACTTGAATACATTTCTGATATTATGGTAAGGAGGCACACTCAAAGTTCTTGTTTCCAAAGTAAACAGGTATATGCCACTGTGGAAGCATTGTCCACCATGCCACCTACCACCTAGAGGACAGCCTTTGGTTGTCTATAAGATAGATTGCTGGAGGACTGGAGCAGAGAACCAGACTTCATACATCTTGTACATCTATCCTGGTATAATGGAAAAGGGAGCTTGGTTTCAGCCTCTTCCCAATCCAGTATCTCTCACACTGTAGCTTGTGTCACTGCAGAGGGTGTTAAGTCATGTGCAGAGTTCCTAAAGACAAATTCAGGGGGCCCTAGTGCTGAGTTTCTGATTTAGTAGTTTTGGGGAAGGAACAGGATAATTTGCATTTCTAACAAGTTACCAGGTGATGCTGGTGCTGCTGACTTGAGGACCACAGTTGGAGAACTACTGCTGTAGTCTTTTAACTACCACTGTTAGATTCACCTTTCTAAATTAAAATTTGTCCCAATTGTGCTATTCCCTGCCCTAGTCTTCCATTGGCCTAGGACCATGTTTTCTGGTGAGGGTATAGTAGGACAGGAGCACCACATTAAATAGCTTAGTCATCTGCTTTTTTTTTTTTTTTTTGTGCGGTGCTGGGGATTGAACCAGGGGCATTCTACCTCCGAGCTACACCCCCAGCCCTATTTTTTTACTTTTTATTTTGAAACAGGGTCTCACTAAGTTGCAGAAAGCCTCACTAGGTAGCTGAGGCTGGCGGTGAACCAGGATCCTCCGGTCTCAGCCTCTCAAATGTTGGGATTACAAGTGTGCGCCACCACGCCTGGCTAGTCATTGCTCTTGATGTACGTTTCTTTTAACCATTTTGAATAAATCAAAGAGAAAATCTATTTGATATCACAAATCTCTAATACTTTTCTTATACTTACTAATTACCCTTTTAATTAGGAGCACAGAGAGCAATGCCACAAGCTCAAGCCTTGACCAGCAATTCTACTGACATTTTGTAGTATGGTTTTGTTTTCTTTGTATTTCTTTTCAGTGGCATGTGCTATTAAAGTACTGCAGTTGAAACACTGAATTGAGGAGTGAAGTCTTACAGAATTCTTGTTTCCTGCAGTGCAGAGGTCATGCTTTTCATCACTTCTTCTGGTCAGTTTCATTTTCCACATATAAGTCTTGATTTACCTGGAGTTAATTTTGGTATAACAAAGAGATAAGGTTTAGTTTTTATCCTCTAACTAGCTATAGCATCTTCTCAAAACTTTTTTTAAAATATGCTTTTATTTGTGCATTATAGTCTCAGATCATAATGTAAACCATGTTGACAGTGACATACATGCACACAACACTTGGTAGGCACCCCCCCTTCCCGAACTTTTAAATAATCTTTTACTCATCATAAAAAGCTAATAGATAAATAATATCCTCAGAAAAAAAATATTTGCAACAAGACAGTAGATTAATATCTAAAATATATTTAAAAACTACTACAGATCAATAAGAATAGTCAACACAATTTTAAAAGTCTGGTTCACAAAAAAGTAAATAAACATATAAAAAAATATCAACCTTATTACAGGTTGAGCATCCATAATTTAAAAACCTTAAATCTGAAATACTCCAAAATCCAAAACTTTTTGAACTCTGATATCATGCCACAAGTAGGGAATTTCATACCATAAAATCTTAATTTCATGCACAAATTATTGAAATTATTGTACAAAATTACCTTCAGGCTGTGGTGTATAGGTTGTATATAAACATAAATGAATTTCCTGTTTAGACTTGGGTTCCTTCCCCAGAATATCTCATATACATGCAAATAGTTTTCAAAATCCTAACCCTGAAACGTTTCTGGCTTCAAGCATTTCAGATAAAGGAAACCCAGTTTGTAGTAGTTATTGGGTACCCCAACCCCAGACAGTATCTAGGTGTGTTGAATGTTGAACGTGGGTAATACGTGCATTCACGTTACTGTGGGTGAGAGGGCAAATTAGTAAAGCTCATGTGGAGGTCATCTATCAGAACTAAAAAATTTAAATGCTAGTATGATTCTAAAAACTTCTCTAATGCACGTTGACATTTTCTAACTTAAAGAAAATGTGCATATTCTTTGGCAGAGTATAGGAATTCTAAGAAATACTTGCATAGCTGTAAATATTTAGAAGCATGTTCATTGTAACATTGATTTCTTGTGAAGGAAGTGATAACTAATGTCTGTCAACTGCTGATTAATTAAATAACAGGCTGTAATCCACTCTGTGTGCATATATAAAAAACAGGTAAATTTATGTATGCTCATATAAGATTCTTAACTCATTTTGTGCTACTTTAAGTCATAGAAAATGCACATAACATGAACCTGTTTGTATGCTTTTTAAAAGCATATCAATTTATGGACTGAAAAAGTACCAAGATATTGCAGTAGTTATCAGTCTGTAGGAAAGGTGGTACTTTCATAGTTTATTGTATTGTTTTATGTATTCTTCCTAATGACAGTGTACCTGTATAAAATATTTTTAACAGCAGGATTCAAAACTAAAGTATATGTATAGCTTATTTAGTATGATATCAGCATTGTAAAATGTGCACATTTTTATTATGTATGTGCTCATATTTATTTTAAAAACATAACCTGGAAGAAAATACATCATATAGTTTACTGGGATTATCCCTCTGTAGAGAGGTAAATGGGATTTTTAAAAAATCTTCCTGATTCCCTGAGTCTTGATAAAAGTAGTATAGGTTCATTTTAATTATTTAATCAACCTCTAACATGGTGCCATCCATTCAGAGAGGTGCAGGTCTTTGTTTTTGAATGCACTGTGCAGCATGAGTGCTGAGGTTCCTCTGGCCAGTTGGTACTCGTGGGGAAATTGGTGTGTGTGTAGTTGAGCCACATATTGGGGAATGAGGCAGCCTTGGTAGATTTTTGTTTGTTTGTTTGTTTGAACAATAATCCTTTAAGTCCTCTTCTTCTCTCAAACATTCCTACTTTCTTCAGTGGTATAGCCTCTTACATTCTCAAACTATTTTCCCAAACCAAATAATCCAACAAGCAAACATTTCTTGGCTCCTAGGAGAGAAAAGAGTTCAAGTTTAAAATGTTTGCTTGACTGGTCTGTTTTCTTCTGTGGAGTAAAAATACTTTTTTTGGTAAACTTGCTGAATTACTGAAACACCTGAGGTAGATTCTACTACATCTTTGTAACTAAGAATTTGGTTTCTATTAAGCTATTATTTATGCTGCAAAATGTAATTATAATAAGTAAAAATAAATCATATGACCAAATACTTTGATATACTACCAAAAGATTTTCTCCTATCTTGTCCCAACTGTCAGGTAACATATTTATCTACTATCATTCTACTATACCAGCCTTCACATTATTCTTTGAGTAAATACATTTTCCATTACACCCATATAAACATGAAAAACTTTAAACAATTTCCAATCCTTCCATCATATAATTTTTTTAAATTTCTGCCTTCCTTCCTCTAATTGTCACCCATTCAGTTGGCATTTGTTGTGTGCCACCTATGAGTGAGAAAGTATCTTGTTAGAGAGACGGAAGAGAACAGGGCTGAAGGAGAGACAGCAGTGCAGTAAGATGCCTCATTCCTCACTCATTGTAAAGGTGAGTGGTTGGGGCAGGGTTCATGGAACACTGTGCACAAATGGCATTCCTAGGCTAACTGGAAGCAACATTTTAAATATTTTTGAAAACACTGCCAACTTCTTTCTTAAAAGGATTGTATCCAGTTACAGAGTAACCAGCAATGAATGAAAGTGACTGATTTCCCTACATCTTGATCAGAACTCAGATACTTCACTAAAACAAAGCAAAACAAAACAAAAACTTGATACCTTAATGGGCTTAAAATTAAGCCTTATTATTGTTTTATTTGGCATTTACTTTTATTGCTAATGATGAACATTTCCCCATGTTTTTATTTTTATTACTTCTTGTGAAAATACTTTATTCACTTGGAATCTTGGCTTTGTTGTATGTATATTACTTTTTTTTTTTTTTTTTGGTGGTGGTGGTACTGGGGATTGAACCCAGGGGAAAACTACCTCCAAGCTATACCCCTAGTCAAATTTTAAATTCTTTATTTTGAAACAGGGTCTCACTAAGTTGCAGAGGGCCTTACTAAGAAGCTGAGGCTGGCCGCGAACTTGGATCCTCTGGTCTCAGCCTCCCAAGTACTGAGATTACAAGCGTGCGCCACCAAGCCTGGCTCATAGTACTATTTTTAAAAACAGTTATTGAGGGGAAATTTATATAACATAAACTGACCACTTTGAAGTGAACAATTCAGTGGCACTAGTATATTCTCAGTGTCATGCAACTCCCAACCTTATAGTTTAAAAACATTCTCACCACTCTTTGGTACCCACTAAACAGTTCGTCTATATTCACCCCTCTCCCTATTCCTTGGTAACCATTTAATCTACTTTCTGTTTTTATGGATTTATGGACTGGATATTTCTTATAATGGAATCATATGATATATGACTTTTTGTGCTGGCTTTTTTTCAGTTAGCCTAATGTTTTGAAGGTTCATCCACATTCCGTCATGTAATAAATACTTCATGGCTGAATAATATTCCATTGCATGTGTATACCACAATTTGTGTATATATTCATCTGTTGATAGAAATTTGGACTGTTCTTTCCCTTTTGGCTATTGTGAGCATTTATTTTTATTTCTTTCAGTAATAGACCTGAATGTTCTATTGTGGTCATATGATAATTCTGTGTTTAAGTTTTTGAGAAACTGTTAAGCCCTTTCCATAGAGGCTGCACCATTTTACAGTCCCAGCAAAAATGTGCAGGGGTTCCATTTTACCAAATCTTTGCCAATACTTGTTTATTTCTGTTTGTTTATTTTTTTTAATAGCCACTATAGTGTGTATGAACTTCCCTAATGACTAATGATATTGAGTACTTGTTACTATTTTGTATATAATAGAGAAAATGAAGTAAGAAAACCTTACCGTTGATGAATTTCTTTGAGATTAGTTAAATATCCTTTGCAGAAAATATTTATTTAAAATTAAATGAGGTAGCCAGTTCCAAAACTGAGGATTACTAAGCCATTACTTCTGTTTAAATATTTTGTTATTTTTATAACAGGCATTTCTGAAGGGAGGTCTTTTGTTTTCCATTTCTTCATCACCTGGTTGGATTATGGAATGTAATCTGTGCCCTTTGATCAATGGTTCTCAAAGTGTGGTCCAGGGACCAGCAGAATCAGCACCCACTGGGAAGTTTTTGGAAATGCAAATTCTTAGACCCTATCCCAGATCCACTGAGTCAGAAACTTTGATTTTCAGCAGTTTTAATAAGCTTTTCAAAGGTGAAATGGATGCACACTTAGGTTTGAGAATCACTACTCTAAACCACCATTTCCAGATTGATTCTGTATTAAGGAGCCCTTGTGGGAGATGTAACCCAACTACTTTGGCATAATTAGCACCAACTTTTTTTTTTTTAGATTAAATAGACAGACAGTATAAATAGTTAAGTTGCTTTTGTTTTATTTATTTATTTATTTAATTCTGTGGCACTGGGGCTTGATCCCAGGGACATCCTATCTTTGAGCTACATCCCCAGCTCTATTTTATTTTTATTTTGAAACAGGGTCTCGCTAAGTAATGAGAGTCTCACTACTTGCTGAGGCTGTCCTTGAACCTGTGATCCTCTTGACTCAGCCTCCCAAATACTGAGATTACAAGCATGTGGCACCATGCCTGGCTAAGTTGGTATCATTTTATAATCTGTTCAAGAAATATATGCATAAATCATCTTGCTTTACTTAGAATTTGCTGTTCAAACTATAAATCATGTAAAAAAAGAGGTAAGTATTTTTTAAAAGCTACTTTATATCTTTGTTCAAATATTTAAGGAACTTAAGAGTTGAATGCCTGTGATATGTGTTTTCCCATGTATTTGCAATTAGACTTTGCTTTTTACTTCGTCAGAGTGTCTTTTGTGAATATTTATGATGTGAAGGCCTAGGCAGCAGATTATGCAGCCACTACTGCCTTTCATATAAATGTTGACTAGAGAGAGAGGCGTGTGTTGCCTAAGCACATGCTTCTTTCATTATAAATTGTTTTTTTTCCTGCACAGGCTATTCAAGTAGAGATAATAATTATGTCTGCTTTGCAGAATCTTAGAACTTACTACTTAGATATATATTAAAGCATCTGTATGTAATGAACACTTTGTAAATGTCTTATGTTATTGATGTGTTTACTATATGTAAAAAATGAATTTTTTTTTTTTTTTTTTTTGCGGTACTGGGGATTGAACTCAGGGGCATTCTACCTCCGAGCTACACCCCCAGCCCTATTTTTTATTCTTTATTTTGAAACCGAGTCTCACTAAGTTGCGGAGTGCCTCACTAGGTAGCTGAGGCTGGCCGCGAACCCGGATCCTCCAGTCCCAGCCTCCCGAATGCTGGGATTACAAGCATGCACCACCACGCCCGGCTAAAAATGAATTTTTGATGTAGAATATTGTAAGCATGAAACTTTTGTAAGTAGTAAATCTGGGTCTTCAAACCACCAACATAAGCAATGCGTTCTTACAAAGATGAATCACCCCAAAACATTGCCTTTTAAGAGTATATTAATTTAGTGAGGCCCTCTATAACTTAGTGAGACCTTGTTTCAAAATTAAAAAAATAAAATAAAATAGGGCTGTGGATGTAGGTCAAAGGCAGAATGCCCCTAATTCATGGCCAGGTGTTGTGGTCACACCTTTAATTCCAGTTGCTTGAGTGATTGAGACAGGAGGATCTCAAGGTCCAGGGCAGCCTGGGCAATTTAGCGAGACTGTATCTCAAAATAAAATTTTGAAAAGAGCCACTGTGAGTGTACCTAAGTAGGTTCAGTCCTCAGTACCACTTAAAAAAAAAAAAAAAAAAAAGACAGATTCTGATAGGTCTTTGTGAAGTTTTCCAGATTTAATGGTTAGGATGATGATCTACAAAAGAAGCTAGGAGGTTTGAGGAAGGACTTTTTTAGGATGGGGAATTGAATATACTTATAGACCAAGGGAAAAGAATTTAGCTAGGTACATATATCATGGTATTTATTTTCACTTTATCAGAATAACAGCATAAATGAATCTTTGATTTTGTTTGGTATCTGAGCATGTTATTTAATTTATATATTGTAGTTTAGGTTAGGATTCAATCGTAAAACTTGACATTTATAAAAATGTATTTATTAATCAAGTATAGAAAATGGTATGTTATCCAGATACAAAGAATAAAGTATTAAATGTCTTCTTAAATTGGTGCATATTAACTACACAGACAGTTTCATTGTTTAAATTGACTTTTGAAGTAACACTGCAAAGAAATTTTTACATCAAAATTTTTAGTAATGGAAATTTCTGAATTATTTAGTGAGAAAATAATTACATCTACTTGTAGATGTAATTTTAGTCTTATAAGAATAACATTTAATTAAATGTTTATTATCTGTTGATCTATTCTCAGGAAAACCTGAATTATTTCCAAATGTAATCAAGTTGGGATAACTTGTAATTACAGCAAGTGTTCTGAACTTTTATAACTTCTAATTTTAAGAATAATAAATATATTCATATCATACTCAGCTTAAGCATGTTGATTTGGTACCAGATCTAAGATCTCCCTTTTGTCACTTAAACTTACCATTTTCATATCTCCTCACCCTTCATCTCTTTAGGATTCTGTGTGTCTTATGACAATGTTAATAAGGAGTTAGGGAAAGAATCCTCAAACAGAATTATGTGCAGGCAACCTGGCATGGGTGCTTAATTTAGTCAGCTCTACTGAAGTAGTAAAAGAGACATTCTTATAGACAGTGGATATAGACAAGGCCACTTTTTCTGGTTTGGGTTTTTTTTTTTTTTTTTATATGGTATCTAATTCCTTTATCAAAAGAAAAATCAATCCGTTTTTCTAGACATCTTATGATATGAAATGAAATTGAAATGAAATTTGAGTATTTGAGTATATTCTTAAGAATACAGTGGGTTTTTTTGGACTCAGATTGAGGTCAGATTTACTCCATGATTACAATGTAAATATGGCAAGTTGCCATTCTGGGACATGTTGCTTACATCTTTGAGATTCATTTCACTAATCTAACATGTATCGAAGCCTACCATTTGCCAGGCATTATGTTGCCTCGTCCTCATTTAAACTTTACAAACTACCCACCCCAACTCCCTTTGGGAAAAGATAGATTAGGGAATGGGGGCTTTGAAAACTAATAACTTGATGTAGGTTGTACAAAAGTCACTTGCAGAACAAGGATTTGAGTGCAGATCACTGACAAATGTAGAGTGGCTACCACATTTTAATGTGCAGTAGTTACCTAGAGAACATACTTTGTTGGGTCCTAGAGTTTCTGATTTTGTAGGTCCACCATAGGGTCCAATAATTTGTATTTCTGTGGATTCTGCTGGTCCTGGGTACGGTACTTTGAGAACCACTATTCAGTGCTGTACTGCTTGACTTGGTTCCTTTGTGGCGTTTAGGGAGAACTCATATGTCTGATAATCACTAACATTGACTATTCACCATGTCCTAGATACTGTTACAAATGAATTCCTTTTTATCCTCACTTTAATCTTAAGAGGTAGTTAAATTGCAGGGAGAAAATGTGGGGGTGTGTTCACCACTTAAGAGAAGGAAACCAAGGTAGAGAGAGATGTCCATTTAAGAGATCAGCACGACAGTGGCAGAGCTGCTTGCCCTCATTGTGGCGTCTGTCAGCCTAGCTGGTTTTGGAGGCCAGTGCTTTTGGAGCCCTCTCTAGAAGAGGATTTCATGCTGTAGGGATATTGAGGGAAAAGAGGACCCTTTTTTCATCCATCAGTGTTTTATGTCCTTGGAGGGCTGTGGCAGGCTAGGCCTAGGAATCCTCTTCATGTCATTCTCCCAGAATTCTTAAAGGTAGATGACGAACTTTGTTACTCTGATGAATGATGTGATTTTGGAAATGACTTATATTTCAGGTAGCTACGCAATCTTTGATATTCATTAGCATGGATGAAAGGAATTCCTGGCGATTTCTTATGTAAGAACCATGTAGTGGTGCAAAGTAATAAATTAGAAGTATGTGGACTGGTGGTGGCCACCCTGCAACAGAGTGTTCGCTAATCTATAATACTAACTCTCCAAGACTGCTCCCAACAGCCAAGGAAAATCCCAAAAGCAAAAATGAAGGAGGTGAAGGAAAAAAAAATCAATCTGTAACTATGTCTGAAACCTGTATTCTGCTTAGGAAACTAGTTTCCCCCTTAAAGACAAAAGTCTTAAAGAGAAAGTATAAGGCAGTTTCAAAAGGTGATATATTAATATATGAATACCTTATATGTTTGGTTCCATTAAAAATTTTGTTGAGTGACTATTGTGTACAAGATTCTTCTAAAAATAGCACACATTGTCCCTGCTTGTCAAGAGTTCACAGCAGATTTCACAGTCACGTGTTTAATTTATAAATGAACATCCAAATCTGAAATTAATAAAGCTTGATATATTCATAGCTTAGAGATAGTGATATAATTTCCATGATGCCTATGTTTGAATCCTGGGATTTTTTTTTTTTTTCTTTTTAAATGGAATGGCTGTTTTGCTGCAGAGCTACAGCTAAGGCCTCCTCACTCTCAGCTTCAGGTTCTCTTTGATTTAATGTGTCTTGATTTATTAATTGTAGAGATTTATATCCCAGTCATAAGCAGTGAACTTTTAAAAGGATATAGTGTGTCAGCCTTTTTAGATATTCATGTCTATATTTATCCTTTTTGTTGTTGTTGTTCTTTAATTCTCAAACTCAGTATTGCAGACTCTGGAAACAATGAAGAACAAAAAGGAAATGCAAACCTGGATACTTAACGTGTGGTTAGGGCACTGGATTTTGCCATATTTGGTGATGAAAAAAATAATGGTGTATTTATTCTGGTTTGTTGTAGGTTAACGAAGCCCTTGTCATTTGCTGACTGTGTTGGGGATGAACTGCCGTGGGGATGGGAAGCAGGGTTTGACCCTCAGATTGGTGTTTACTACATTGATCACATCAACAGTAAGTTTTCCTTTTTGGTGAAAGTAAACATCAGAAGAGAAATCTCTAAAAATATAATTACACAAAAGGGTAAACATTTTACAAAGTGAATTTCCTTATTTTAAATCTCCATTTACAGCCGGGCGTGGTGGCGCACGCTTGTAATCCCAGCATTTAGGAGGCTGAGACTGGAGGATCCAGGTTCGCGGCCAGCCTCAGCTACCTAGTGAGGCACTCCGCAACTTAGTGAGACCCTGTTTCAAAATAAAGAATAAAAAATAGGGCTGAGGGTGTAGCTCGGAGGTAGAATGCCCCTGGGTTCCATCCCCAGTACTGCAAAAAATAAATAAATAAATAAATAAATAAATAAATAAATAAATAAATAAATAAATAAATAAATCTCCATTTACTTAATGACTAATATTTAACTGAAATGTTCATTTTGGTATTTGAGGCATGTGTGTAGAGTTGCATTTATGAGAGATGAGAGGAATAGAGGATGCCTGGTCTGGCCGTCTGGTCATCTGGCTGCTGGGCTGGGCTGGGAATGAATTTTCTTCCCTTGGGGTGAGGAGTGATTAAAAACAAAACAAAACAACAACACTACTGGGTGCCTCCTTCCATGACTCCTGTACCTTCTTATTTGGATTCCTTTTTTCTTAGAGTTGTTCCAGTAAGAGCTAGGGTGGGCACAGTAAAGACCTAGCCTGGGGGAGAGATTAGCCCTCATCAGAGAGTACAGCATAGAGGTGGATCAGATTGAAAACCTTTTCTTCTTTCTGTATCTTGATTTCTGTGTGTCTGGAATGGGAAAGTCTCTCATTTTAACAGATTTTAGATCAGTGGTGGTAAGGATGAGCAGGATTATCTTGGCCAAGAACAACTTCTAAAACACATACTTGAAGTTTTTTTTTTTTTTTTTTTGGTATTGGGGGTTGAACCCAGAGGTATTCTACCCCTGAGCTATACCCCTAGTCCTATTTTTTATTCTTTATTTTGAAACAGGGTCTCACTAAGTTGCGGAGAGCCTCACTAAGTAGCTGAGGCTGGCGGTGAACCTGGATCCTCCTGTCTCAGCCTCCCAAATGCTGGGATTACAAGCGTGCGCCACCACACCCAGCTTTGAAGTATTTTTTAATATATTTGTATATATAGTATATGTGTACATCAATATTTATTTCTTTATCCAGCCTTTTAAAAATTTACTCAGATGGTAGTGGTAGTGTACAGTAATCACAGTGAATCATTGAAGAATAATTATTTTTAGATTTTGTGGAATACATAATTTATTTCCTGTTTCTCTTAAATCTTTTTTTTTTTTTGCAGTACTGGGAATTGAACTCAGGGGCATTCTACCTCCAACCTACACCCCCAGTCCTATTTTTTATTCTTTATTTTTTGAAAAAGGGTCTCACTAAGTTGCAGAGTGCCTCACTAGGTAGCTGAGGCTGGCCGCGAACCCAAATCCTCCTGTTTTAGCCTCCCAAGTACTGGGATTACAAGTGTGTGCCACCAGGCCCAGCTAAATCTATTCTTTATTAAAAATTTTACAAATAGTATTTATTTATTTATTTATTTATGTATTTATTTGTTTATATTTTTGTGGTACTGGGGATTGAACTCAGGGGCGTTCTACCTCCAAGCTATACCCCCAGCCCTATTTTTTATTCTTTATTTTTGAAACCGAGTCTCACTAAGTTGAGGGGTGCCTCACTAGGTAGCTGAGGCTGGCCACGAACCCGGATCCTCTGGTCTCAGCCTCCCGAATGCTGGGATTACAAGCGTGCGCCACCATGCCCGGCTACAAATAGTATTTAACATCATTAGGAATAATATACTTTAAAAAGTATCTTATTTAATACTTACTCATTAGTGATAGCTTGCTGCTGCCCTTGTGTAGATAGATGATACATATTTCGAGAAACAAAAAAATGCCTATAGGAATAGCACTGATTTCTTCCAGGTAGGTGAGATGGAGGGGTGGAAAGAAGCAAGCACTTTGAGTTGATTTTTCAAAGAGCACATACAATAAGTAATCTGTTGTGGAACATCTGTGTAGTAGTACATGGTTGGGAGCCAGTTTTCACACACATATTAGTTCAACATAATTACAAATAGCCGTTTCTACACATTATTGCCTCAACCTCTTTTATTGTACTAAAATAAATGACTTTTTGTAGAGAGGTTATCTCTTCCTGAAAATTATCTCTTCTAAAAATTCCACAAAGTTGTGTGTGTATATGTGTATGCGTGTGTGTGTGTGTGTGTGTGTGTGTGTGTGTGGTCCAGGATTGAATTCAGGGCACCAAGCCTGCTAGAATTGTGTATGTTTTTTAAGCTTTTAATTTTGTGTTTTCCAATAAAACTATTATATAATAGGTTTATTGCTTATCACTGATGACAAACCAAATAAATGTCAATCTCTTAAGAGTGGGAGGGAATAATTTTGGTAAAATTTAAGTTCATTTAAAACCAGTTGTGATTCATCATTCAGTCATTGTAAATAAAGAGGTCAGTGAAATATTTGAGATGTGTAGCTATTTCATTTGTACTTTTGTACTTATATTAGATGGATAAAATTTAGTGTTCTTCCTTTAAAGTAATATTTGGGAAACCAAATATTTCAACAGAAATACACTCTCATGGTACCAAAATAAGAAAGCAAATTCCCTCAGCTTCCCTCCCAACTACATGCATCTGCGGGCTTTCTCTTCTTTCTCAGCAGAGGAAGTATTCTTCTGGACCCCCACTTCCTACTCCCCACCTTGCAGATAGCTTTTAGACACTTTTCCATCCTACCCTTCCCTTCTGTTTGATGTCTTTACCAGTTGTTTCAAATTTTCTCCCACCATTTCTAGTGATACTTTTGTCTTCATCTATAAACATTGGAAACTGCCAAAATGAAATTAAACCAAAACTGCAAATTTACAAGTAATAGTGAATTTCTCTCCACCCCTCAAAACGAGCCTTCAACCCAAACCACTCACCAGCTATGGTCCTCTCTCTTTCCTTCATGGCCAAACTTATTAGAAGCCATAGTCTGCATGGATTTTACTTAATTGTTCTCCATCATCTCACGGAATACACTCTTGCCAAGGTCGTCTGAGCCCCTACAAATGATCAAAGCAACACAACAGTATCCTGTCGTCTTCCTTGTAACTGTGGGTTATTCCTTCCTGCTCTTTATTCCTTTGAATTTCATGGCACCTTGTATTGAATTTATTCTTCACTCTCTGACTGCTCTTTCCAGCTTTTTCTCACCTGCCCCTTCTCCACATGCACCTGCATCAGGAGTTCTGTAGTAGTCTGTTATTTGTGCCCTGCAGATCTTCTTGAATGATGACTTCAGTTGCTTCCTTCAGGATATTGGCTGCCAAATTTGTCAGTAAGACTTTCCCAGTGTTCTAGATAGCATGTATTTGATCCCTTGCTATAAGTTCCCTTCCAATGTACCCCACTGAACTCTATTTTCTTCTCCTCTCCTACCCTGTCTGGGCAGGAGGATCTAGCAGTACCTCCTGCTTCCTTGGCTTTCTGCCATTTTTTTTTTTTTTTTTAGCACCAACCTGCCTAGCCCAGAGACCTTCCCTTTTGACTAACTTCCACATGCTTCTAGGGTTGGTCTATTCAGGTGCTCTTGCTTCCCACAGGCCTACCCTGCCACCCTATACCTCACAGATCCCCACCCCAATCCTAGATCAGGTGATTAGGTGCCTGGTCTGGGTATTTCTGTAATACCAGCTACATAGGAATTTTTTAGAAGCCTGTTTATTAATGGTGCTTGATATTAAGTTTTAAATAAAATAATCACTAAACAAGGAAAAAAATTTCTTAAAAAGCCTATTTATATTGCATTTAAATTATTTGTATGTTTTCCTCACTAGATTGTTAGCTTCTTTTTATTTATTTATTTTTTACAGTACTGGGGATTGAACTCAGGGGCATTCTACCTCTGAGCTATACCCTCAGCCCTATTTTTTTTATTCTTTATTTTGAAACAGGGTCTCAGTAAGTTGTGGAGTGCCTACTAGGTAGCTGAGGCTGGCTGCGAACCCGGATCCTCCAGTCTCAGCCTCCCAAATGCTGGGATTACAAGCATGCGCCACCACGTCCAGCTTGATTATTAGCTTCTTGAAGACAGTAACTGCATCTGTTATCTCCTTATCCTTGGATGCCTACTGTAATGATTAACTCTCAAATGTTACAAGGACCAGGTGTGGTGGCGCACACCTGTAATCCCAGTATTTGGGAAGTTGAGAAAAGAGAATCGCAAGTTCTCATGGTCAGCCTCAGCATCTTAGTGAGGCCCTCTGCAACTTAGTGAGACCCTGTTTCAAAAAATAAAAAAACAAAATAGACTAGAAGTGTAGCCCAGAGACAGAATGCTCCTGGGTTCAATCCCTAGTACCACAAAAAAAAGTTACTAGGAAGGAATAGGTAATTTTAAAATTCAGAATAAAAAGCCTTAAAAAAAAAGGAATAAAGTGTATTTTAAGTATAAATTATGCTTCAGAAAGCACCATTCTGAATATATAAAAATTTGATTATCAGAATGTAAATTTCTAAGTCTATCACTTTCTTTAGTGTAGTAATTGCAACCTAGTAGCATGACGAATTTACTGTGCCCTACAATATACAAATTACCTGCAGCAAGTAGTTTATTCACTGAAAAAGATTGGATCCATTATCTCATTAATCTTCAAGACATTCCTGTGAAATAGTTTAGGGAGCAAATGGTATTATCTTCTCATAACAGCTGGTCTCCACATATGTTGTGTTTTGGCATTATACAGTTTCAGCATTATTTTCTCTTTATTTAGATAAAAAACAAAGAATGTTTGGCTGTGAGTATTTCTGTGAAATACTATTCAATATTTAGAAGAAAGATTTGACCTTGGCACTGATAATTACTTCAGGTCTTGTTTTATTTGTTTTTTTTAAATGTTAGCATTCAGTTCACCTTTTAGTGAATGTGTGTGGTGTGTGAGTATAGACATTTTGATGGGGGATGTTTGCTCTACCTATAAGACAATTATGAGGTAACCTTATATAAGGTTTTGATATTATTACAGAAAGAAATCACTTTTTGTTGGAGTCAGGGTTGTACCACAATTTTTCTTTAGTTTATTTATCTAGGTGTTATTTACATACATGAAACTTCACAGATGTTGTGCATTCGCAGTGAATCTTGACAGATATTTCTTTGTAACTCCCACCCCAGTCATATTTCCATCACCCCAGTAAGTTCTGTCCTGACCCTTTCCAATTAGCTTCTTCCTCTTCCTGCATACATTGTCAGATTTCTATCACCACAGGTTAGTTTTGTCTATTCTAGAACTTAATATAAAAGGACTATTCAATTTCTTCTTCTTCCTTTTTTTTTTTTTTTTAGTACTGGGGATGGAACCCAGGCGCCATTCTAACTCTGAGCCCTATTTTATTCCTTTAATTTGAATCAGAGTCTCACTAAGTTGCAGATGGCATCACCAAGTTGCTGAGGCTGGTGTGAACCTGCAGTCCTTCTGTCTCAGCCTCCCAAGTATTCACCATGCCTGGCTTCAATTTTGAGATTAGATTCTTTCATGTTTTTAAGGACTGTACTATTGATTCAAACAATAGCAAGGGAGGTGTATTTAGTAAGTTTATTTGACAAAGAACTCATATCCAGAAATCCAGAACATATAAAGAATTCCTGAAAATAGATTTTAAAAAGGCAACCCAATTTAAAAATGGCACTGCACAAAGCTATAGCAATGACCTTATTCATATTCATCTATGATGTTGTTTATATGGTAGTATATTTATTTTTATTACTGAGTAGTATTCTATTGTATGAGCAAACTGAAGTTTTTAAAAATCTATCTGTAGTTTCATTTGTTTACAGGTTTTGGCTGTTATGAAAAGGCTGTTATGAAGCATCATTGTAGAAGTCCTTTTTAAAATTGTGGTAAAAAGTATAAAATTGTGTGTGTGTGTGTGTGTCTGTGTGTGTGTGTGTGTCTGTGTGTTGCTAGGGATTAAACCCAAGGCCTTGTGTTGTGCATGCTAGGGAAGAACTCTACCAGTGAGCTACATCTCCAACCCATTAACCATTTCTAAGAATACAATGCATTAGTATTAACTCTATGCATATTGTTGTGTAACAGACATTCAGAAGTTTTTTAGCTAGCAGAACTAAACTCTATACCCATGGAACAACAACTCCATTTCCCCTCCTCTTTCTTGCTCTTGGCAATCACCATTCTTCTTTCTGATTTTAAGAGTTTGACTACTTTAGATAGCCTCATCTGTTTGTAAAAAGATTTTTCATGATTCACATTATGATGTGAGACTACAATGTACCAATGAAAGCATATTAAAAAATAAGTATTTGTGTTAAGATTCTCCCATGTTGTAACTAAGCCAGGATTATCTGTCTTTTGTAAGGCTTGATATGCTTTTTTATGGCTCTCTTGTAGGTCTATACTGTATTTTATGTACCCATTTGTCTGGTGAGAACATTTATGTTGCTTCCAACACTTGGCTATTATGAATAATGCTTCAGTGAACATGTTTTTGTGTGTATGTATGTGTGTCCTGACCAAGAAATCTTCCCAGGTTGTAAAGATATTCTCTTGTAATGCCTTTTAGTTTCAGCTTTCATGGTTAGGTATATGATCCAATATGAGTAAATATTTGGCATGACATACAATCAGGGTCAAGATCTGTGCTGGGAATGGTGGTGTGTGCCTGTAAACCTACATACTCAGTGAGCTGAGACAGGAGGCTTGCCTGAGCAACTTAGCAAAACCTGTCTCAAAAAAAATAAAATAAGAGGTAGGGATATAGCTCAGTGGTAGAGCACTTGTCCAGCATGTGAGGTCCTGGGTTCAATCCTCAGTACCACAAAAAGGTGGTGGTGGGCTCATCAAGATATTTTTCCTTCTCATGTATGTCAGATTGTTCCAGAACCATCCCCTCAGGGGAGGAGGGGAATTCAACCCAGGGGTACTTTACCATTGAGCTACATCCCCAGCCTTTTAAATTTTTTATTTCAAGACAGATTTTTTGCTAAATTGCCAAGGCTGGCTTTGAACTTGTGATCCTCCTGCCACAGCCTCCTTAACTAGCTGGGATTATAGGCATATGTCACTGTGCTCAGCTCAGAATCATTTGTTAATATGACTTTTATTTCCCCATTGAACTGATTTAGTGCCTAGATTAAAAATCATGTAACTGTATATGTCTGTTTGTAGATTCTCTATTTCATTTCATTTAACTATTTGTTTCTCCTTCCTCTAGGACTGCACTGTCTCTGAGTATTGTGACTTTATGATAAGTCTTAAAGTCATAGCATAAGTCCTCTGATTTTGTTATTCTTTCTCCAGTTTACATTGGTTATTTTAGGTCTTGTGCATTGTTAAATTCATTTAGAATCAGTTTGCTGTTTCTTCAAAAGAGCCTATTATTTTGACAATATCTATAGACAACTTGGAAAGAATAGCTATTATGACAATAGTATGAACATTGTATAATCTGCCACTTATTTGAATTTTCTTCAATTTCTGTCAGCAAAGTTGCCTAGTTTTCAGAATAGAGCTCATCTTCTGATTTTTCATTGGATATTTTTAGGTATTTTTATTGGGGGAGGGGATGCAATTTTCAGTAGTATTACAAAATTAACTTTTTATTTTTTTTTT
>PVLC010004975.1:0-80552 GCA_004027655.1 Graphiurus murinus | reverse complement strand
ATAAGGCAAGAGAAGGAAATCAAAGGGGTAAAAATAGGGAAAGAAGAACTAAAACTATCCCTTTTTGCAGATGACATGATACTATATTTAGAAGACCCAACAAACTCAACCAAAAAACTTATAGACCTGATCAACAAATTCAGTAAGGTGTCCGGATACAAAATCAATCTTAAAAAATCAGAAGCCTTTTTATATGCTATTTCCTTTCTATGTACAATGCTATTACATAACTTGAGATCAATAGCAAATACTAAATATTTTGAAAAGCATGACATATTTAGGATACACTTGTGGCATTAATAACTCCTAAAAATATTTTGTCCAAGGTCCTTTAAGTGGTCTCTTTCTTGATATAAGGAAACATCTAACAATGGTTTCTTAATTATTATCAGAAACCATGAAAACATTTACAAAGGAAATGAAAATTAAATATATTTCATGTTTGAGAAAGTCGAGTGTACTGTTTCTATGGATACAATGTTCTACTTTTAAAACTAGTCAAAACTCTATCCAGTAACTAGTAAGAAAACACCATTAATCATAAGTAAATCATTCTTTTTAGTTAAAATTTACAGTCTTGATCAATATGCAGTTCATTAGAATAAAAATTATAATAACTAAATTTTTAAAAACTTTACATAGTGGTACACTGGCAAAAATACTATGTATCAAACCTTCTAACAGCTCTTCAAAGAGTAATATTATTGGAAATAGCATAACTTATTTCCATTATATTATATATGAATTTCCCTTGTATATATTTTCACATTAAAAAAAATTCATATATACTATAAGAGTAAATTTTTCTATGATCCACTAATTCAATAATAGAATTATCAATAATCACTCTTAAAAAGTAAAATAAGCAAATATTCACTTTCAATATTTCTTTATATAAAGAAATTCCAAGCCAGGCATGGCTGCACACGCTTGTAATCCCAGCATTCAGGAGGCTGAGACCAGAGGATCCGGGTTCGCGGCCAGCCTCAGCTACCTAGTGAGGCACTCTGCAACTTAGTGAGACCCGGTTTCAAAATAAAGAATAAAAAATAGGGCTGGGGGTTTAGCTCGAAGGTAGAATGCCCCTGAGTTCAATCCCCAGTACCGCAAAAAAAAAAAAAAAATGATATCAGAAAGTTTTAAGGACACATGAAAATATCTTATTTAATTTCGATCTTTATTTTGTACTGGAGATCAAACTCAGGTACAGTCTATGTCCAAGATATACTTCCAGCCCTATTTATTTTTTTATTTTTTATTTTGAAGCAGGGTATCCCTAAGTTGCTGAGGTTCTTGCTAAATTGCTGAGGCTAGCCTCAAACCTGTAATCCTCCTGTATCAGCTTCCCAAATACTGCTATTACAGGCATGTGCTGCTATGGCTCGCACATCTTATTTCATTTTACGTGTGGCATTAACCAAGAGAGACTTTCCCACTTTGGAGCTGCTCTTGTCATAGTTAGTTTATGTAGAAACTTAAATACACTGAATGACGATTTAAGAACTTCTTTGCATATGTAAGGAAATACATGTATTATGGTGTGCATTTTTAATAATTATTTGAAATTTGCCCAACAATAGGACATTTGATAATACTCTAGTAACACAATTGAATAGGGCATAAAATGAAAATAGCTAAATGACAGTCACCAACACTATGAATCTCTTAAGCATAATGTCAGCAAACAAAGCTGGATATAAAATAATGTGCAATTTGAATAACACACATGTAAGACTGAAAGCAGATAATGCTAATGTGATATTTTAAGTCAGAAGCGTGATCAATTGCTTCTGGCTAGAGGGAAAGGTAGCAGTGATTAGAATAGCTCTGTTGCAGGCATCTGAGTATAGTGATGGTCTATGTTTACAGCTAATGGTCTATTTATTTATCTAGTGATTTTATGAATGCTCCTTTGTGATAATTTATAGAGCTGTATATTTGTGTTTCTTGTATGCACTACATTTTAATGAAAAGTCATAAAAGTTTGAAGTTTATCATAAAAAACATTTTAGGTAATATAAACAGCCCATGGGAGACAAAGAATATCTCAATGCATCTGTCATCCTTAGTCATTGATTGAAAACACTGAAGAGCTGGTAATTTCATAAGCCCCAGATATTTACTGACACAATAAAAGTGAAGAAATTTATTTATCAATTCTTGCAGTTATAGAATTTTGCTCAATGCAAATGCATTTACTTCAAAATGGAAAAGGAGAATTGTGAGGTAATAAAACCACAAAGTTTTTGTGAGCGGGGTAATCTCTATTGCTCCACAGATAAGAAAATAATAAAAATTACTGGTCAGATGGAATTCCAAAGGCACTTTTGAAAGATAAATCATAGACAATTGAATACCTTCCTTCACTAAACTTTTTCTTTCAATTAGTTTTCTTTGGTGATGATGTTTATTTTCAGGGCAACCCACCCTCAAAGTCTTTAAAGTCATAATCAATAGTGTTATGATCTGTACCACAGTGACTTTGCGTTTTGAACCAGGCCTTCATGACATCATCATAACTAGTAACAGCCCCAAATCACAAACTAAAGCGGATATTTTTTACAGCAGCTTGATCTTTTTTCATGTGGATAATTATCTGTTAGAAATGTAGAGCAAGTATATTTTGTAATTGTGCAATTTTTTTAAGCTCTCAGATTAAACCATCTTCTATTCTGTGTTGCTTCTTCTAGAAAAGCAGAAACAAAGGAGTCTTCAAATCCCCAGTGGAGATCAGTTGAGAAGGGAAACTAGCTGAGGATGCTCAGAGCTCTGAGAGATGGCGCCCTGAGATGGGGAGAAGAGTGGGAAGAAAATGTAATGAGGTCAAAAACAGGTGTTCAGTTCCCAGGAAAGGATGGCTGTCACACTGAGCGGTGAGATTATTACAGTGGTTGATTTGAAGAGGTTTAGAGATGCAGTCACTTTCCCAAGAGAAATAATAATTACTCAGGTTCAACACCAAACATGCCGGAGAACATATGGACACACTAGGAGTATTTTACAATGTCTGTAATCCATAGGTATGAAGTGCTATTTTTCACATCATATGTTTTCTCTACTGAGAATTTTGAAAATAACTATAACCCAATTTTGGAGAGTAATTTCCAGAGATTTTTATGAAAAAAAACAAAAACTTCTTTTAGGAAATATTTCTGAAGTTTCCTTTTCCTTCTGAGAATAATCATATGATGATTAAGTTTGGATATTGTTTATGTATCTTTTAACTATAGTGAGTGATCCTCTGCCCCAGTGGAGATTGTGCTTATGGTAGAGAGGCCAAGGACAGATTGATATTGACTTAGGCTCTTAGGGTCACACCAAAGACATCACATAGTAAATGAAGTTCTTTTTCAGGGTTAGGTTTGTGCATCCTGTCATACATGTGGGAAAGTTGTCAGAATCAAAATGCGGTCAATTTTATGAAGCCCTAACTAAAACAAGTGAATAAATAAGCCAGAGGTTTTGAAGGAGAGAATCCCAGATATGTATGTTTGATTAACAAGTTCCATTCACAAAAGCCTGTCAGAACCAGACCCAGGCGCAGAGGACACCACAACCTTTCATGAAAAACCCATCTTTAAGGACATCTTGCTGACAACTGTATGTTAATTCTTGGACTGATGCCACCCTTGTAGACAAGGATTATCATTTCAGAATATCTGATGTACTCCTCCTCATCTTACTTTTAAAAACTTCTCCTTTCCTTAGCTTCTCTGAATATGTTTATGGTTTAACTGTGACATGAGCATTTCTGTTGCAAGGATCTTCTCTTCCCAAATAAGTATCATTATTTCTTGGAGACTTTCCCTCTAGTTGTTATTTAGGTAGATATCATAAACTGCATTTAGACATCACAGCAATTCAACTATGATTATTCGTGTTTGAGAAGTTCAGTTGTTATGTTTTGTTCTCCATATTACTCTCCCAAACTTTCAGAAAAGCAAGATTCTAGAGTACAGGCTCTACTACTGGGTTGTGTCCAGCAAGAAACACTGAAGAACGTAACTTGTGAGGTGAACATTAGTACCATCCAGGATAATCTGACCATCAGGAGATTCTTAATCACAACTGTAAAGTCCCTTTTAGCCAAATAAGATAACAAATTAAGACAGGGGCATCTTTCAAGGAATACTGCTCTATCTACCACACCTGGGTTACATGTCCCAAGTGACACTAATCTAACAGCCTAGAAAAGAACAAGTTTTTACATACTAGCCAATGGGAAATAAGCTGACATACATAAAAAGGAGTAAATTGATGGAAAGCAGTATGAGAGTCTAGATAACACGTTGAATAATGTTTCATTTAAAAAAAACATGTTTATTTATTTGTGGATTGCCTATAGCTGCCTTTATGTTAAAATGACAGAAATCAAATAATTGTAACAGAGAGTATAGAGTATATGGTCCACCAAACCAAAAATATTTCCTATCAGTCCCTTTATAGAAAAGTTTGCTAATCCCTTGTCTTGAGAATTATTTGAACAGGAAGCAATGGAATTTCTCTCTTTTTTTTTTTTTTCGTGGTACTGGGGATTGAACTCAGGGACATTCTACCTCTGGTGTAACCCCCAGTACTATTTTTTCTTCTTTATTTTGAAACAGGGTCTCACTAAGTTGTGGAGTGCCTCACTAGGTAGCTGGGGCTGGCCTCGAAGTCAGATCCTCCATTCTCAGCCTTCCAAACGCTGGAATTACAATTGTGCGCAGTCATACCTGGCTTGGAATTTCTTTATATAAAGTTTTTAATGTATGGAATAGGCATTAGAGTAGTTTTTTTTTTTATAATGTGCTTTTATTGGTGCATTATGATCTCACATCATAATGTAAATCATGTATACAGTGACATACATGTAGATTTCTAACGCTTCCATAACAAATTGCCACAAATACAAAAATGTATTCACTCAATTTTGGAGCCTAGAAACCCAAAATTGGCAAGGTTACACTTTCTCTGAAGATACTATGGAAACATTCTCATTCTCTTCTACATTCTAGTGGTTGCCAGCAATCCTTCCTTTGTAGATCAATCCCACTCTGATCTCTACCTCTGCCTTCATGTGACCTTGGTATATCTCTGTCCAAATTTCCCTTCTGTTATAATGAAACCAGTCATTGGATTATTAGAGCCCACCCTACTCTAGCATGGCCTCACTTAACTTGATTACATCTGCAACCCCTATTCCAAATAAAACCACATTCAAAAATTCCTGGGGTTAGAGTTTCAGCATATGTTTTAAAGGCACTCCATTCAATTCATAACAGGCATCAAGGAACAGGGACATCAACAATATTCCTAATTTATATCCTGCTTAATATCAATCAGAATATAGACTAGATCCTTCCAGCAGAGGAAATATGATTGATTCATTTAAATAACAATGTAGTATTTGCATTTGAAATAGAAATATTTAATATACAATCCTTAACTATGACTGACCTTCATTAATCAATATGCATGCTGCCATGTGATGAGTTAGCCTCACTGGAAAATCTAGAGCTCTACCCTTCCCTTCGGTATTTGGTTTGATTCCATATTCTCTTTGGTGGGTTTATGCATGTTCTTAACCTTGTACCTGTCCAGAAACTTAGAAGATATGTCATTCGGTAATAACAGCGAGTGAGAGAATAAATAGGATATGTCTTCATCCATAGCTAGGATAAGTTTTGAAATACAACTTGTGTCTTTATACCTTTGATATTTGGAACAGTTTTTATCTGGGCCTGTTTTTTATTTGTGCTTCATGTGGCCAAGTGTGTTTTGTTTTTATGCTCCCTATTAAATTGAAGCTGTGGTGGCAGAGATTGTCTTATTACTTTTGTAAATGTGCCCAAAGGTTATTAAGCAATAAGCCTTTCTAATAAATATAATTTATGAATATGAAAATACTCATAAGTGATATTTAATTCTTAAAGGCAGCTACAGAAACTCAGAAGCCATAGCATGATATATCCTTTTTGGATTCTACATTGCTTCTCTGGTACAGCATCAAGGTTGAAAGCAATGAAAACTGACTTTTGAAACTGTAATGCAGGTCATAAATTAGGAAGAACTGTCATCTTATACTGCTGTTTTGGGAAAAAATAGTGTCACATCTTCACTTGCAATGACTATTTGCTCTTGATGAGTTTGTGTCGTTATTTTTCTCTCTCCCAAATTATAAGATATTTCAAATTTTTACAGGGGAAGGAAGAATGTTATTACAGTTTTAACTAATATTTTTATTCTCCAAAAGTTCACACTTAAATATGATGAAGACACAGAGGCAGATTTATTCATTCATTTATTTGCTTCCAAACTACCTCACACAAAATTTCATAATTATCATTTATCATATTTTACTGTAGTCATTCATTTATATGACTGTCATCCTTTCTAAACTACAAGGACCTTGAAAGTAAGATGTTTCATTTATCTTTGTTATCACTACCTGCCGGTAGGAAAAAAATGAAATTGAGAATAAACTAGAAAAGTTTCCAATAATTAAGCAGTATTCACACATCTAATAAACACTAAATATGTAACTAGTGATAGTAAATGTTGTTGAAGAAAAACATTTATATATGTGTGTCTGTGCATGTATATATGTGGAGACTTTATATTGATTGAAAGTAAGCCATCTGTCTTAGTGGTACTCTGCCTTGTTCATATTCATTTGAAAGGTGCTAAGAAAAAATGTGCTCCAAGAATTTAGCTATCTATGAATTTCTTCACAGCACATTTTATTATTGAGGATTCTCCAGAAAAATAAGATGTATGTATATATAAATGAAGAGATGTAGAATAAACATTGCTTATATGAATTGGCTTCTGTACTCAGGAATGCTAAGGAATCTCAGTTGGCTATCTGTAACTAGTAGACCCAGGCAAGCCAGGGATTTAGTTTAGTTAAATTCTGAGAGCCCAACAACCAGGGAAGTCAAAGGTATAAATCCTAGCCCATTGGTAGGGAGTAAGAGAAAGCCAATATCCCAGCTTCTCAGGCAGGCAGGAAGCAGAGGAGCACACCCTTTTCTGCCACCTTTTTATTCTATTAAAGCCCTCAATAGGATTGGATCGTGTCCTCCAACTCTGGGAACAGCAATCTACTTTTCTGAGTCTACAAATTAAATGCTAATCTTATCAGGAAATACTCTTTGAGACACAACCAGAAATAATTTTTCATCTGGGCAGCCCATGACACACTCAAGTTAACAGTTAAAATCAACCATTATAAATTTTCAGAGAAACAGAATTATATAGGTCTCTTTTAACTCTGTGTACAAATTTATTTACATACCACATATTTGTTCTGTGTAATTTTTCAGCTTATAATAAATATTTTGGTTTCAAAATACAGTCAAAGAATGTATGTTGAACTTAGATTTTATTTGGGCACCATGCGAGGTAAGACACAACTTTAGATAAGGTGTAGCCCTTCTCAGTTAGTTTTGGGGCACAGAACGATAAGGTTTCGTTCATCTCAATTAGCTCATATTCTTTTGGTGCTCACAATACCTACGATCTTTCATGTTTTGTGTAAACCACGTTTTGAAAATGATATTATGTCCCTTTGAAATATATTTTCTTTTTTCAAAGAGTTGCATATTACAATTACCAATAAACATTTATTATATTTCATTATAAGACACACAACAGCCCCCTTGTTTATACTTCAATTGGACTTAAAAACCTAGTTAAAAGAGATTATGTTCTAATGAAACTCTTTAAATACTTATATTCATAAAGACTAGATCCTCATGTGTTTGTCACTTGTCTGGCTAGACTTCCTGCATCATCTAAAGCAGAATTTCTTGGATTAGCAATGGCTATAACACTAGTGAGTAACCTTTTCCTCCCTTTTCCTATACCTACCTCCTACTCTATCTAGTCTATTCACAAGTCAATATCTGATTCATCTTTTTAGAGCAACCTAAAAAAAATCACTCCTCACTTACTCAACCATCACCAGTGTTCTATCCACACTGAGCTGGAAATATCTCTATTTCCCAAATTTCCATTGTATTTTATTATTGAAGCTTTATTCTTTTTCTGTGAAGCCATATCACTATTTACCAGGTATTAGTAGTATAAGAACAGTCCACTCATCTTTGAATCCACATACTACCTAGTTCAGTGGCATGCACAAGGCTGCATCATCAAAAACAGTGGTTGAATTAATAAATTAATTACTGCTAGTTAACATTATCTTGTGGAAATAACCTCAACCCATCATATATAAATCAAGGCACAACTTCTATAAGGTTCTAAAGCCATTCTAAACTGAATCAGAATTCCACCCTAGATTATTAACATTTTTAACATTTGCTAATTATATCTGGTTTTGGAAATAAATGATGAGTTAACTGGATTCGGAAGATTATGAGGGATTTTACTGGCATCAGTTATTGTTTCCTGAGCATGCCTGTAATCCCAACCACTTGGGAGGCTAAGGCAGAAGGATCGTAAGTTTGAGGCCAAGCTGAGTAACATAAAGTGACCAGATCTCAAATAAATAAATAAATAAATAAATAAATAAATAAATAAATAAATAAATAAATAAATTTTTCCTCAATATTTAACTGAGAAGATTTCTAAGTAAAGTATAATAAGAGACAGAAAATTATAGTCATTGACCATGTAAACAAAAGCTAAATTTCTAATTTTGGATATATCTTATCAAGTAAAAAAATAAATCTAGTGGAACATTTTTTTTCCAGATAAATAGATGTAAATGGAAATTTTACTTCTTTGGAATAACTGAGTTCCCACAATTAATGCAAATGTCTTCTCCACTTTGGAAGACCATTACTTGACAGGCACTCAAACTTGGAATTCTACTTTAATCCTTTCAAAAAGAAAGCGTATGTGGTTTTGAACCCAGAAAAACAGATTTTGAGGGCATTTTTTGTTTTGTTTTGTTTGATTTTTTTTTTAATTTTTAACTTCACTGATTGATCATATAGGGAAAGGAAGCTAACACTGCAAGGACACATTCAGTTCCAAGCAACTGAGGGTATTACATCATTTCACATTTAAATTTGTCATCTTAATACAAAATAATTTATCTTTATTTTATAAATAAGCCCCTGAAGCTTAGGTGCTTTCCTGAGATAAGATCCAGTAACAGGATTAGATTCTAAATATGTGTGATTATATATACCACACTTTTTCTATTTGCGAAGATCAGCTGGTAATAGTTTCAGGTGGCTGTGAGTAGCAGGGGTCTGATGTGTAGCATCTGCTGATTTTATAGCACAAATATTTTTGCCTTGACTGATTTCCAGCTACCAACACCATCTCAATGAAGATAGATTACGAAGAAAATTTAAGTTTTGGGTGCTAGTAACAACCCTCACAAAACAACAGTACAAAAAGAGGGGGGAAAAAAAGAAAGCCTATTACAGACAATTATAGTATCAAACACTGTCACAGAGAAGGCATCAAATCTTCAGGCTGTTAAAGTTGGATCAAGACAATGACCAATGACATTTTGGGATTATGGAAAAGTAGGAAACAATGGGCAGATAAGGAGCTAAAACCAAGAACTTCAAGTAGTTAGATATCAGGAAGAAAACAAAAGAGTATAAATGAGAGAATTTGTAAAAATGCTTTTTATTTTTTTCAGCACATATTTTCCCATGTCTAGCTGTGAGATTTTTAAATATTGTATGAGTGTATATCCCAATACGATAGTTTACCATTGCAAAATTTGGAACCCACTCAAGTGTTGATTAAAAGTAAAATGCAAAAATGGTAAGACATTCATATAATATGTTACTATAGAGTGGTAAAGAGGAATAAACTGATGACTCCCTTGCAAGTCAGTCAGCATAGCTAAACTTCAGAGAAGAACACCATGGCAAAGCAGACAGAGAAAAATATGAGCAGAAGAGTTCCACTTAAATAAAGAGTTTTAAAAACAGGAAAAAATAATCAATATCGTTATTTAACAATGTATAAGCAGATAGTAAATACCATTATAAAAAGACAAAGGAAGCTGGGTATGGTGGTGCATACTGTAATCCCAGTAGCTGGGAGGCTGAGGCAGGAGGATCTCTGGTTCCAGGCCAGCATCAGTAACTTGATGACGTTCTCAGCAACTCAGTGAGACCCTCTTTCCAAATACAAAATAAAACAAAATAGGGTTGGGGGAGGGGCAGTATAACTCAGAAGTAGAATGCCCATGTGTTCAATCCCCAGCACCACAAGACAAAAACAAAGGAAAAAGACAAAATAATGATGAACAATGAATTCTACATGTGGCTTTCTTTAAGGATAGAAAGGGAGAGAAAATTTGGCTGGTTTGTAAAAGGTATTTCACCATGTTGGTAATATTTTATTTCTTATTCTAAGGTCTGAATTTCTACTTATTCATTTAGTTCTTAAGTTTTACACATTCACACACATTTTATGAATGCAATAATTGGCAGTGATTTTTTTAATTGATAACAATTCTGTTCATAATTAAAAGAAAGTATATAAAATAATGTTAAATGATTATCTTTTTTATAGTCTATGCATGATGTCTTTTCCTCCAAATCAGTGAAACAGAGTACAGTTTAAGAATCCTGAGGACTGTTTATTTCTCTTTATTTAATGATTAGAGTAGTCTAAGCACATAGAACAATTTCGAATCTAATCAACTTTATATTTGAATAACATATTTATAGTGTGTATAAAAGCATACAGATACAGCATTACAAGCATTCAAGTCTTAAAACAAAGCAACATTACACACAGAAAAATGGAAGACCAGGAAACAGAAAGATTTGACATCAATAAAAACATAAGAATGTAAACATTATAATGCAAATGAAAACATTTTGCAAAATTGAAAATACATTTATATTAAAAACATGTAATATAGAAAAGCTAGGGGAATTTTTGAATATATGCTGAAATATGTTGAAGTCAACAACAGATGTCAATGTACTAAAATAATTTTTTTGCTTATAAGATAGTAGCTTTATAATAATCATATAGTTTTATATAAAACCAAAATAGTAATAAGATAAACCAAACAGAAAAACATCAATGTGCATGATAACAAATAAATAAGAGATTTTTTTTTTCTTTTTTCCTTTTTTTTTGGTTCTGTGAATTTCACCCAGGAACATTCTACCTCTGAGCAACACTCTTACCACTATTTTATTTTTCATTTTGGAACAAGGTCTCGCTAAGTTTCTGAAGGCTTCTGTAAGTTGCTAAGGCTGGCCTCAAACGCGATTCTTCTATCTCAGCCTCCCAACTACTGGGATTACAAGTATGCAACATCATGCCCGGCTGATAAATATGTATATATGTATCTACATATATATATATATAATACATATAAATATATACACATGTATGTATATTATTAATAGTAAATGGACTACATGCAACATCATAATATAATAGATCATTTGAACAAAACTGGATAAAAATATGCTTTGAACTTTATGGTTTAATTTGTTAATACAGTTTATACATATTTTTTCATTTCTTACTATGCACTTGGTACTAGAGCTTACATAATGTAGAGAAAGCTCTCATTTAACAAATAATAACATTTATATTTAAAAAAGGTAGCTGGGCTTGGTGGCGCACGCTTATAATCCCAGCATTTGGGAGGCCGAGACCAGAGGATCCGGGTTCGTGGCCAGCCTCAGCTGTCTAGTGAGGCACTCCGCAACTTAGTGAGACCCTGTTTCAAAATAAAGAATAAAAAATAGGGCTGGAGGTATAGCTCAGAGGTAGAATGACCCTGAGTTCAATCCCCAGTACCACAAAAAAAAAAAAAAACAGTTATAGTAACAAAATTTAACCAACATTATTAAAAAGTATTAAATAAGGCTTAGGGCATATATGGAATGATTTACAGGAAAGATATAGCTGCTTGTTTGAGAAATATTTTAAATAGTATTTTTCTTATTGAAAATTAAGGTAAGATTTTTTGATAATGTAAAGAAAATATATCACCCATCATTCCACTAAATATCATCACTAAAATCTGTAGTTTTTTATTTTTCTCTTTTGCATATATGTTTTAACAATGTTATAGTAATGAGATAATATATTTTTTAATCCTATTTTCTTCACACAAGATTAAAAATAAAGCATTTTTCTATTAATAACTTTGGGAAGATATTTTTATCTTACTTTAATTTATCTTTCACTACTGGGGATTGAACCCAGGAGCATTCTACCTCTGAGCTACTTTCCCAGACCTTTTCAGCTTTTATTTTGAAATAGTGTTTCACTAAGTTGATGAGGCTGCCCTTCAACCTGTGATTCTTCTGTCTCAATCTCCCAAATAATGGGGATTATGGGTGTGTGCCACTGTGCCCAGCTGGGAAAATATTTTTAAAACTTTCTTTTGGATAAATTTTTACATGTAGAGTTACAATCTCCAAGGATCTACATATCGTTAGACTTTATAATATACTGCTTCTTCAAAAATGTTGGTCAATTCTTCATAATATTAGCAATATAATATGTTTGTTTAAACATTGTTAAATGGAATGTGGTTTTGCCTTCTTTTTTTTCTTGTTACATTCTTTCTGTTTTTTTTTTTAATTTGTGCATTGTAATCATACATCTTTGTGTGATACAAGCTGACAAAGGCATATATGCACGCATTTCTCATTTAATCCCTTCCACAATTTCCACCCCACTCCCTCCACTCCCTTGCCCTCCCTCCTTCTCAAGTTCAGTTTAGTGATTGACCTTGATATATTTGTGAAAGTACATCATGTGCATTAGGGTGCCTGCCCCCCCGTCCATACCTTCAGTTAAGTCAACTTCTTTGCTTATCTAGGGTTTCTCCTTTTTCATCTGAAGTCCCTCTTTTGCCCCATCTTCAGAATTTTGTCTTTTCTAAAGTCATAGCAAAGTGCATTTTAAATGTTATATTATTATATCATTACATTAAAATAGACTCAAGTCTTTTCTTTTACATTTAATTTTTATTATGAAACATGTTTAGAAAATCATAGACTAGAAAACCTAGAAAAAGTTTTCTTGATACTTCAAGGAAGTTATAATGTAAGCATAGCTAGTGCATGCACATATTTGTTTACTTATAAACTACTAGCAAAAAAGAGTCTACATTTATGGTGAATATCTCTTATTTTCATATACAGGAAAAATAATAATAGCAAAGTTAACGGCTGTGTGAATATTATTGACAACAAAGTGGTCAAACTGCATATTGGTCTCATTATTCTGTCGTGGCTGATAAGATGCACCATAATAAGTAGAACATTACCATCTTCCTTGTGGATCATAGAGCAAGACATAGATAAACAATTTTTTGGCAGGAAATAAGCCAGTGCATCTGGTTGACAACTGCATTGTCCTAATATGGAAATTAGCTTTCTCTATTTTTTTAGGACTTATATCAAAATCTTTGTTTTCTCGTGTTAAAGACAGATTTCAATGAATAGCTTTCATACAGTTTGTATCTATCTAATTTCAAAGCAACATATTAAAAACATCTTAAAACCTAGCCAACTACCCAGATGTTTTGGTTGACATAGTGCCAGCTTCTTCTTTTAAATCAATTACTTTGTTGATCTCAATGTAGATTTTTAAAATCTACAGAAAATAGAGAAAAATAAAAGTAATCTAAAATTCACTATGGAGAGTCAAGCACTATTAATATGTTGAAATATTTTATTTTAACCTTTACATGTGTGATTGCATACATATTTTATAAAATGTGCTATATCTACATTTTAAAATATAAAAGATAATCTTATATCATGATGTATGCTCTATAAACACAAAATACAACTCAATAGTCTTAAACCTTTATTGGTCTATAGTTAAGTTCAAGACATTTCTAAGTAGTCCTTACATTTCAATAAGTAGATGAAATTCCTTATTTATAGCAGCTTTCTTTATTAAAGTAAAGTAGTAGACATGTATTTGGATTATGCAATCATACAGCTGTTAAATTTAGATTGGTTTTGTTCTTAATCACTTTAGCTATGAGATTAAATCTTTTTAGTATTCTACCACATTTAATCTGTTATGATTGGAGAGTTTTCTGTGAGAACTTGAAAATTTGTATTTAGGTTTTAATAAAATATTTTGAACTTATGACAATATTCAAAAATTAGCATCTTTGTTTTACATTGTATTCTCATAATGTAACAGATTTCCAAATAGTTGGTCAGTAACTCATATTTATGAGTAGTGAAAATGGCACAAGGGTCTTATAAATTGAAATTGGAAGGAAGTTTTGAAATCATTCCAATTTCAAGTCATGTGTGAACGTTTCCAAATAGCTGTCCTTGAAATTTTGTGAGTTACTGTATGAATCAGTGAAATTATCTGGAGTTGACCCATTAAATAATTTAGAACCATTCTTATCTGAACAATTTGTGAAAAATAATGAAAAATACAACAAAGAATAAAGTAATATCTAGTTTTTATAAATAGATTACTTGGCATAAAAGCCAAATTTCATAATAACTGGATTTGTCAGTTAGACAAACTTTCCACCTATTTTTTTGGCAGTTTTTGAGCAGAGCTTCTCAAAGTGAAGCATGTGTCCTAGTCATATTGAAGTTCTCATGTAAGAAAAACTTTCTGTTTTGAGGGATAACTTGGTTCCAACAAGAAAACTGCAGAATTGATCTGAATATTACAATTTCCTCATAAATAAATTAATAATATTAAATTTTTTCATGTACCTTTGTGGAAGAATTATTAAAATGGCAGACAGAAGTCAGGAATCCTCACTCCCTTAAAAAAATACATAAAAACACACATATATAAGCACTATTTAACGTTAAGTATTGTGTTAAAACTTTAAAACACCATTGCAAAAGCAGTGTTTCATTAAAAGGATGAATAATTCACTCTACTAATTCACCTATATTGGTGATGATTTAGGAAAATCAGCAGTTTGTTTCAACTTCATTTCTTTCTTTCCCTCAGCAGATATTTTCTAGTTACATAGTAATTCTTGGCATAGTCATTTACCCAATGTGCCTTATAGTCACTTTCTTTTTAGGTTGATACTCTAGTAAAATTAAATTAAACTTTTTTCTAAAAATAATGAAGCAGTTTGGAATTATGCAGTCTTCAATTTCATAATCCTTTAAATCCAAGGCCATTACATTTTTATCTCTTTTTAAGACACTGCTTATGTATTCCTTCAAGAAAGCATCCTGATTCTCACTTCAGTTATTTATGATTTAAATTTGCATACTGTCTCTCTTCTGAAAAGCTTATGGCATTGAATAAAAACACTTTCAACTTTCATTAAACATCTGTTACAATCCAGTGCTAAAAAACAGCAGGAGAGCTTTACAACAATAACTGAAGAAATATGATAAAAAAGGAAAATAATAAATTGTAATGAGAAGAAATTTATTACCCCATCTTTCAAAGCTCTCTGACCCAGCTGCAGAGACATTTTAAACTTTATCTGAAATGTATTCATTACACACAACCCATTTTCTAGACAAATTCAAGTACGTAATTCTGAATGTGATGTGTAATTTCTTAACTTACCTTAGAAAATTGTTGAATTTTTTGTTTAACATACTTAGCCATTTATATTCTAATGTGCTGAGAACTTGCTATTCATCTTGTAGTATTGAGAGCAAATATCAGCTGGGTAGGCAGTAGCAGTATTTGAGCCTCTCTGAATAATTTTACCAACAGAAATTGAGCAATTTCGGTGACAGAATGAGATACTTGTGTGTTTCAGTCAGCATTCTCCCCGCTGTGACCCTAAAACCCTGATGACAACCATTCAGAAGAAGAAAGAGCCATTTGCTCACAGTTCTGGAGATTTCAGGTGTTCAATACATGTTAGGCCAGGTAAAGCCTGTGGAGATCAGAGCATGGTGCAGGTTGGAAACCAGAGAGAGAGAGAGAGAGAACAGGTGGAGGGGATCCATGAACACCAGCATAGTCCCCAAAGCCAAACTCCCAGCAATCCCTGTTCACCACCCAAGCCCCACCTCCAACATGGCGGCCTTGTCTCTGTGAGATCTTGGGGACATTCTAAATCCTAGCCAAAGCATTGTGTACAATAAGTATAAAAAAAGGAACAAAAAGTTCTCGTCAAAAGCAAGAAGTTATCAGGGGGTAACAATACCTATCTGAAGAAAATCTGAGGAAAGGCCAAGGGAAATCCACAATTCTGTCATCAAAAAAAGTCAAAATTTAATATTATTAGTAAATAGTCACTACCAAACTGAGGAGTCACAGGGTTAATATCAACAGAATAATCTGGGAATAGAGTCCAAACTAGTGAAGGATGTCTCAAGTTCCTGTTTACAGGCAATTACAAGAGGATTGTGGGAAGGTCTAAAAGTGCTGTAATGTTCTAGAACAGAGTCACACTCAAATTAATCAAATGAAGCTTCTTTCCAGAATAAAAATGAGCAGTAAGACAAAATGATTTCAGAATTGAAGTTATATTGAAAAAAAAACTAGGTATATTAGTCAAAGAGGAGACATGTACAAGACATAAAAATAATAAAAATACCGAACCAGATAAGATATATATGCAGTGAGCATGACACGCACACATACAGTGTAAAATGGTTAAATCATGCTTACTGATGTATCTTTCCTCTCAATTACCATTGTACATGGTGAGAGATTTGACTATGTTCTCGTGGTTATTTTGAAGTGTATATTGTTGGCTGTAGTCACTCTGCTGTATAATATATCTCAAAACATATTCTTCCTGTTTACTTTAAATTCTGTACCCGTTGACCAACAATCGAATTTCTTTCATTATTGCAAAAGTCTAGAGTACATGAAATCTAAATAAGAACTCTAGTCCAATAACATTTTGATGAAAAAACATCAAGTATAAACTGGAATAATTATGGATTGAGACCCAAGAAGAAATATTAAAAGGTTAGCTTGGAATGGAGGAAAAGGGGATAAAATGGAGGATCTAGAATTATCTTATATTTGTTAAAGAAAGTATAATGGAGAAAGAAAGGTTGTAACAACGCAGAGATGGAAAATAGAACATATTCATACTATCCAGAGTACTGACAATAGTTCACAAATAGATAAACCGATAAATGAAACTACAGGCAACAGAGCAATGATTTACAACTAAACACCAATCTTATCTTCTACAAGATTGGGCAAATGTACAACTACTGGGTGTTAGGTACATTGCGGGGAAAGGACATCTATTAGTAGAGATTCTGGTTTTATCTAGCTTAGGTAATCCTGACACATGGACAGTTTTGGGATGGTAGAAGGAAAAGCGTGATGTGTGTGTATAAAAAATTGCTCTCCTATGTCTCTTATGCTCTTGTGCATTACAATGATACTCTTTACTAGTGATAAATTCATTTATATCATAAAAAAGAAATTAATAGCATTGAATTCTATTTCTATGTAGATCCCTTTAGAAAACATGAGCATTAAAATAATTGTACATCTTCAATGAAATTTTTGACATTGTAATTTACCTATCCTGAAGGACAATTTTCCCTATGTTTATATTTATATTAGCTCATTCATATGCCTTGTGGCCAAAATAAATAAATAAAAGGGCTAATAAAACCAAATCACAAACAATATTTTCACTTACTTGAAAATGCTTTTCTAAAGGCTGTGTTGACATATTGAAACTTATGTTATTTAAAATTCAATGTGATGCTTTAAAAATAAATCCAAAGCCTGAATTTCTGTACCAAATTATCTTTTATGTATAAAGGTAATATAAGTTTAATTACTTTTTATGTTGTGTTTTCTGCTGTTAACCAAAGCAGAAATATAATACTTGTGTTTACTAAACAAGGGAAATAGAATATATGATTGACACTTATTCAAATATTATTTAATGGGAAATGTTTAGTTATTAAATTCAGGAAATAAATGCATTTTGATATCTCTTCAACATTGGTCACGTATGCCTATTTATTACCTCTCTTCCTTAGATTTATTTTTATGCATTTCTGTTTTCTATCATTGAATTTTTCTGTGGGAGGGCTTGTGCTGGTAGAAACACACAGGCGATTCACACAAAATGCACATAGGCATGTGAAATAGAGACTACCTGTAGAAACTTAGTTAAATGACTAAAGGAATATTTAACAGGAACTATGTGAGATTCATTTTTATTGTCCTTTCTCTCAAGTGAAAAAACAAATTTCCTTTTTATCTTTAATGTATTTTTCCAATATTTGCATTGTAATAAAATGTAAATGCACCAAGTGCTGTATGCATGTATGTCACTACTAGTTTAAGCTACATTATGATGTGAGACAATAATGCACCAATAAAAGTACAAAAATAAAATGCACAACTTATAAAATTTGTCAACTTTACCATTTTAAGTGTACAATTCAGAAGTATTAATTAAGTACAGTCACAATGCTGTGCTACCATTATCATCACCACCATCCATAGTACAGGAGATTGAGCCCAGGGGCATTCTATTTCTGAGCTACACCCCAGCTCGCTCTATCTATCTATCTATCTATCTATCTATCTATCTATCTATCTATCTATCATCTATCATCTATTCATTCATTCATTTATTTTGAAACAGGTTCTCAATAAGTTGCTGAGAATTTCGCTAAATTGCTGAGGCTGGCCTTAAACTTGCTGTCCTCCTGTTTCAGCCTCCCAAGTACTGGGATTGCAGAAATGCACTAGCATGCCTGGCCTTATCTGTAATTCTTTTCATCATATAAAAAAACTCTGTCTTCTTCATTTTTCCTTCCCCCAACACCTGAAATCCATCATTATTTGCCTTTTTAAACTGACTTATTTCATTAAGCATAATGTCCTCTAAGTTCATTTATATTCTAGAAAATATCAGAATTTTCTGTTTTTAAGATTATTTTTTCATTGTATATACTTTTAATATGCTATATATTACTTTCAATGCATGATATATGTACATATATACTATATATTAAATATATTATACATTACATTGAAAATATATATAAAGGATATATATATATGCATATCTATAAATATTACTTATCCATTAATACATTGATGAACACTTCAGTCACATCTGCTTTTTGGCTACTATGATTAATGCTACTATGAACATGACTGCAAAAATATTTTTTCAAGATCCAGTTTTCAATCCTTTTGGATATACATTCATAAGTAGGATTGCTAGATCATATGGTAATTCTATTTTTATTTTTTTTCATAAACTGACAAACTTTTTCATACTGACTGTATCATTTTACAGTCCCACTCCATAATGTATACAGGTGTTCCTCAACATTCTTGGTAAGACATTGACAAATACGAATGGGTATGAATTATCTCATTATAGTTTTGTTTTGCATTTCCCCAGGGATTAATAATGTTCTGCCAGCAGGGCGAGGTGGCCCACGCTTGTAATCCCATTACTTGGGAGCCTGACACAGGAGAATCGCAGGTTCATGGCCAACCTCAACTACTTAGTGAGATCTTCCACAATTTAGTGAGATCCTGTTTCAAAATAATGAATAAAAAAATAGGGTTGGGGGTGCAGCTTGGGAGTATAATGCCCCTGGGTTCAATCCTCACAACAATAAAAAAAAAGTTCTGCATCATTTTATATGCTAAATGGTTATTTGTGCATCTTGTTTGGAGAAATGTCTAAGTTCTTTGTCCACTTTTTTACTGAGTTTTTTTTTTTACTAGTAGATTTCTATGTTTTATTGGTCATCCATCATTACATATGCTTTATTTCTTACTCTGTTTATACTGTCTTTTCATGCACATATGTTTTCTAATTTTCACATAGTCCAATTTGTCTATTTTCGTTCCTTGCCTTTGGTATCTTATGCAAGAAATCATTGCCAAATGCAAGGTCATGGAGCTTTAGACCTATTTTTTTCTAATGACTTTATACTTCTCATTCTTATATGTAGATCTTCGACTTGCTTGGGGTTAATTTTTACAGGCAGTGTTAGAGATCTAATTTCATTATTTTGACTGGGAAAATCCTGTTTTCCTTGACCCATTTTTCAGAAATATTGTTCTTTTCTCCATGGAATGGGCTTAACATTTATCTCAGAAGACATTTCACTAAATATGTGAGGGTTTGGGTTTTTTTGGTTTTCATTTTTATTTTTCGTAAACTCTTTTTCTATTGCAGTCATTTATATGTCTGTTGTTTTTTAAAGATGTATCTCCTTTTTGTTTTTAGTATCTCATTAATTGTACATTATAATTATACGTCATAGAGAGGTTCAAAGTGATGAAAATATACATACACACAGCTCATAGTATGTTTGTCTAGTTTTGTACCAGTATCATATTTTTTTTTTTTTTTTTTTTTTTTTTTTGCGGTACTGGGGATTGAACTCAGGGGCATTCTACCTCCGAGCTATACCCCCAGTCCTATTTTTAATTCTTTATTTTGAAACCGAGTCTCACTAAGTTGCGGAGTGCCTCACTAGGTAGCTGAGGCTGGCCGCGAACCCAGATCCTCCGGTCTCAGCCTCCTGAATGCTGGGATTACAAGCGTGCGCCATCATGCCTGGCTAACCAGTATCATATTTTTTAGTTACTGTAGTTTTGTTGTAAGTTTTGGGTAGGAAAATGCAAGGCATTCAGCTTTGTTTTTAAGATTATTATGGCTATTTGGCACTATTGTGATTCTATATGAATTTTAGGATAGGTTTCTGTTTCTCAAAAAAAAGTCACTGGGATTTTCATAAGATTTATATTGAATATCTCTATCATTTTGTATAATATTGACTTACTAATGATATTCTCCAACTACATGAACATAGAATATATTTCCATTGATTTAAGTCTCCCTTAATTTCTTTGATTAATGTTTTATAATATTCATTAAATAAGTTCTAAACCTTCTTATTTTTATCCTAGGTATTTTATTCTTTTTGATGCTATTTTAAATGAAATTGTTTTCATAATTTCCTCTTGAGATTATCTATTGTTAGTGTATAGAAGTGCAATTGATTTATATGTTTCATTTGTATCATGTAGCTTCCTACTTTGAAGAATTCATTTATTAATTATAACAAGTATGTTTTTCATAGAATCTTTATAATTTTTCCATATAAATCTTATCATCTGTGAATAGATATAACTTTATTTCTTTCTTCCTAATTTTAATGTGTTTTGCTTCTTTTTCTTGCCTATTTTCTCATACTAGAATTTTTAGTTCTTTGAAATGGTGAAAGTGGATATCCTTGTCTTGTTTCCTTCTAAAGAAAACAATTTTAGTATTTAATTATTGAATATGATGTTTTCTGTGAGTTTTCCTTATATGGCTTCTATTAGGTTGTGATTGTTTCCTTCTGTTCCTAGTTTGCTGAGTATTTTTATTTTTTTATTTATTTTATTTATTTTTTCTGTACTAAGGATTCAACCCAGAGGCATTCTACCTCTGAGCTACACCCCCAGTCCTATTTTTTAGTCTTTATTTTTGAAACAGAGTCTCCCTAAGTTGCAGAGAGCCTCACTAAGTAGCTGAGGCTGGCAGAGAACCTGGATCTTCCAGTTTCAGCCTCCCAAATACTGGGACTGCAAGTGTATGCCACCATGTCCATACAATGGTGTTGAATGTTTCAATTTTTTTCCTTGAATTAGTTGAGATGATCATTTCCTTTTTTCTCCCCTTTGTTCTGTTAATTTAGTGTATTAAATTTTGGTTATGGTATTTTATTATGTTTTTAATATTCTCCTGAATTTAGTTTTCTAGTACTTTTTGAGGATTATTCATTACTATTCCTATGAGATATTGATCTATGATCTTCTTTTATTGTAGTGTCTTTGGCTTTGATAGCAGTGTAATCCTGGCCTCAAAGAATGAGTTAGTCTTCTGGCATCTCAATTTTTAGAGAAAGTTTGAAATATGTTATCAATTTTCTTTAAATGTTTTGTTGAACATTGATTTAACTCTCTGTTATGAAATTCATCTGTTTAAACTAACTTGACATCCTGAGACCTAACCCACACGAGGAAAAACTTCTTGGCTCCCATTTGGTAATGTGTTGGAAGTACATTCAAACATGCTGTCAGAGAAAGGAACTATAACGGTTAATTGAACTAATTGTAAATTGCATCATTCTCCCTTTAGGTACATGGGAGGATTACACTTCCTCTCAAAGCAGGTAAAATGGCTTAAATTTACCAAAACAAACGGAAATACAGATGAAGTATCATGTTTCATGTACAGGTGGAGCCATGTAATTATCATTGCAAACCATTCGAGTGATCTCTCTACAGGTGACCATGGACTTCTGTTCCCTAAATAACTAAAGAAAAGAGCTCTCTCCTGAAATTGATGAGGAATGAAATGTAAAAATAGAAGTGAAGGATTGATGTTAAGCATTGAGATTGGATAATATTAGTTAGTGCAGCATAACCAAGCTAGGCGGATTGATATAAGGAAACACTAAGAGCTAACTATGTTGTATTTTGTGAAACAATTTATGGCACTTGGAACTTATTTTTAAGCCATGTAATCTAAATATTTAATTGAATCCAGAGGCAGTCCAGCGCCAAGCTACACAACCCAGCCCTTTTTTAATTTTAGTGTTTTTTTTATTTTTTTTTTATTTTTTTTTATTTTTTTGCGGTACTGGGGATTGAACTCAGGGGCACTCTACCTCCGAGCTATACCCCCAGCCCTATTTTTTTATTCTTTATTTTGAAACCGAGTCTCACTAAATTGCGGAGTGCCTCACTAGGTAGCTGAGGCTGGCCGCGAACCTGGATCCTCCGGTCTCAGCCTCCCGAATGCTGGGATTACAAGCGTGCGCCACCACGCCTGGCTAGTGTTTTTTTTAAAACAAGATCTTGCTAAGTGTTTGAGAATCTCACTAAGTTGCTGAGGCTGGCTTTGAACATGCAACCCTCCTGTCTCAGCCTCCCAAGTACTGGCATTATAGGTATGCACCACCATTCCCACTTTAGAATGACCTTTTAATATATATGATACATTGCCAAATTATCCATGTTGTACAAGTTTAATTTATAGTGCTTTTTCTACTATCAAAATCAGTACAATTTAAAAAATAAATTATGTCAATCTAGAGTTTTAAAGAAATAAAATAGAATTTGCAAAGGTGAATTAAAATTACATATACAGACTATAGTCATAGTTTCTACTATAATATGATATCAACACAGCACACCAACATTATTCTGTCATTACACCTATTATGCTATCTGATACATAATTAGCACTTAAATAGTGTATATTAAATGGATTCATGGATGAGAAGGCTAGGTGAGATGACTAATATACTGATGACAGATTTTTGAGTTAAAAAAGATTGTAATGAGTTGGAATCAGTTGATTGAGGCCAAAATCACATATGACTAGAAATACTGAATTAGTTTATAAAAATTAACTTTCAAAAGTATGTCAGAAAAATTTTCTCTGTAAATAAATAGAAAATTCTAGGCATTTAAAATATATTAATTTACTTATTAAATGCTTACTTTCTAAAAGGAATTATTTTGAGGCAACAAATAAAATAAACTAGTATTATTTATTTAATACTATTAAGTTGTATTAATCAGAAATTAAATTTAAAAAATCTGCTATATCTTGCACTGGGTACCACGTCTGTTTTGTTGTTTAGCTTAGGGGTTTGGTAATTTAGAAGAAGAGAGGCTCTGAGATTGCAGGGGATATTTTTAAACCAGCTCAGCATTTGCTAAGGGAATTGGGACTATTTAGCATGGAGAAGAGAATACTAAACAGGTTTTAATAATTGTTTGCAAATATTTGGAATACTGTAATATATAGAACAGTGTTCTGATTTTGTTTATCTCCAGAGGGCAGAAATAGGACCAAACCAATAAGTGAAAGTTTAAAGGAGACAATATTTAGATCTTTGTTAGAAGAATTTGCCAGAAATTAGAACTGTTTAACATTATAATGAGCTGCTTCAGAAAGTATGGAATGCCATATGTTAAACATGATTATCTTTCAGGAATAGAAACTATTTCTCCCTTGACAGGAAGAGTCAGACATTTAAAATTCTATGCAACCTTCAAATTCCATATATTTATATTATTATATCATACTGAGAAGTCTGGTTAAATGAGTTATGAATGTACTGATATGATTAAGATAAAAATTTAAAATTCATAGGTCATTCAAAAGCAAGTATGCAGTCAATGATATTAGAGTACTAACTATAATTATGATAGAATTTTCTATTCTCTGAGCTCAATGGTTAGAAAAAGAGCCAATCGGTAACACTATACTGTGATGACTTCTCCAATTCTTTGCCAAAAGCAAAACAAAACAACAACAACAACAAAAAAACCCTATAGCCATATATAGTGTACCTCTAAAATAGCCAAAGATGAGTATCCTGATCTCTCATGGGCTATTGATACTGGCCTGCATTTACGTAGAGAGTCAAAGTGTCTTCATACTGACTCTTTTAAAGTTATTAGCTAAAAATTAGATAATAAATGGATAAAAGCCCCCTGTCCATCTTATAGCAGGACAAGGAGAAATCCTTGAAATAGATAACCATAAGCAATATCTGCTATAAAGGAGGAGATCACTGCTACCCTAAAAGAATTAAAGATGCAAATATTATAGCACTTTCTTCCTATTTAATTCTTAATTAATAAAAAAGTCACTTAATTGGTAGCCCCAAGTGGACCTGTGGTTTCAGAATAGGTTTAAACAGACCCTGGTATGAATTATAGACTTTCTGCTAAGAACAATGCATTATCTTCATTTGCCATCAAAAGGAGAGCCAAAAAGAGTTCACATTCACCTATACAGACAACCATAGCCACTAACCACAAGCCCAATCCTAACTTAATCTTATAGGGACTGGAGAATCTAGGCATTCTAAAATATCATTTTTGTTCAATACATTGATAATATTATGATATTCATAACTAATATTCAAAAATTGCTAAGTACTCTGGATGACTTAGTAAGATATATGTGTTCTCTAGTGTGAAGGGAAAAAAAAATCTAAGGAAGTCAGAGGATTATTTAAAACTCTCTCTCTCTAAAGTATAATGAGACATTCAGTCTAGGATACAATGGAATCCTTTCCCTAGGAAATAAAAAAGAAGCATAATGAGTGGTAAACTCTTTAGAATGAGAAAAAGCATATGCTACTTTTGGGGTCCCTCCTTTGGCCCCTCTACCAGGTAACAGGTAAAGCTCTTAAAGTCTGAGTATGCCCCAGTGCAACAAATGTGTTTGCTACAAGTTCATGCTACAATATAAATAGCCTTGTCCTTTGTTACATACAATCCAACAAACCTTATTCTTAAGTTATCCATGTTTGAAAAAGGTATGTGGCGTTTCTTTCAAAGAACAGTAGGATCGGTGGACATCTGTTAAAACCACCATAATATTTAACAAATATTTAGAGGGAATTACTTTGAGTAAATGCAAGCACCCTGTTTTTCCTTTAACTTTCACCCAGTAATTTTTTTATCCCTCAATTCATTCTGCCAGTAGCAATTATAACTGTGGTGCTCCATTTCTCTTGTTATGTCTACTTTTATTCATTGAAAGGTAACTTTAAGCGATGCCTCTCATCTTCCAATTTATTTGTGCAATCATTTATTCATATCTACATGAAGTTATTGATGTTTATTCTGTGTAAATTATTATTTATTTACTCTAGTATAATCCAATACTATTATTAATTTTGTTGCTGAAATTGTTCTGGTTTGGGCCAGTGGGAGTTCTTTCACACTGGCTTCTGTATTTTTTTTTTTATTTCATTTTTCAGCACTCCATCGCTTTCTCTCATGCCTGTTTCAAACTATAAATGACAATAGGAGCAGTCGTAGACCATGAAGCCATGATCAATAGGGCCTCACCATTCTGAGTCACCCCTCTTTCCAACCACTCAGAAGAAAGTGCCTGCCCCTGGGGTAGAGGTATGAGGAGTGGATAAAACCTAAGGACCAGCTGTTGACCAGCCAGAACAAACTGGGGACTGTATTTCCAGTTACAAACCTTACTTCTACCAATGTTCCCAGAAATTGTGAACAAAGAGAATGTGTGGATGAAGCAAACTTAATTTGAAAAGAAAGTGAATCTGAGTCACTTGAAGGGCAGTGTTTATGGATGCTGATGCTGCACTGGGCACCCCCCTTCATTGTCACCATACCTGATGAGATACAGATGTCCTCTTCTCTGGAGGATTCTCAATTGAATGGAAACCTCCTCACCCAGAGGACAGACACCTACTCACAAGCCAGCCACCAGTGCCTGAATGACACCTGGATAAAAAAAAAAAAAAAAAAAAAAAAAAAAAAAAACCCACTGGTTCCTTGTCTCCAGCTGGGACCAAATTTATGTTATCTGAGCCTTAGCTTTTCCTACGCAGAAAGCTAATCTAAACTTCAGCCAAGAACATATCTTTGCTTATTTTTCATCCTTTTCCTCTCATGTCTATTTTCCTATGAGAATACCTCAAAAAAGCATGTTAACAAGAATCCCTATCTTAAATTGACCTAAACAGATAGGAAGAGTAGCGATACCTGGGTAGAAATTGCATCGTTTCCAATGTCTTAACTCTCAACTTTTATTCTGGAAAGGGCTACCTTATTCAAGTCCACCCTTCCTCCCTTCTTTTTAATTCAATCTCCCTTTATGTTACTTACATGGGTTTCTCAGTTCTTGTCACTTCTCTTCAGCCCTACCACAGTGATTCACTTGCTTCCCCAGGAGTACCAAGCTTCTCATGTATACCTCCTATACCACCAAGAAGTTACTTATAGAATTATTTCCTCTGTGAAAATAGCCATCAAATGATCCTCCTATTGTCCATTGCTCCCTTTTATTCATAGCTGTAGTGATGTCTAATCATTAGTTACAACCTACAAGAGCCAGTAATCTGCCAGATGCTTTGCCTAAACTTGTATAACACTTAATAGTCTTAAAACAATGAGTTTAAGCCGGGCGTGGTGGCGCACGCTTGTAATCCCAGCATTCGGGAGGCTGAGACTGGAGGATCCGGGTTCGCAGCCAGCCTCAGCTACCTAGTGAGGCACTTCACAACTTAGTGAGACTCAGTTTCAAAAATAAAGAATAAAAAATAGGGCTGGGAGTATAGCTCAGAGGTAGAATGCCCCTGAATTCAATCCCCAGTACCACAAAAAAAAAAAAAAAAACAATGAGTTTAATAGTCTTAAACTTATGAGGTCACATTAATTTAATAGTCTTAAATTAATAAGGTCACATTAATACTCTCTTTCTACAGATAGTGTCTTGCTTTGTTAGTTATTTATATTTATCCTCCAAACTTTGAACTCATATGTATACTATTTTGGTCATCTTTTTTATTTCTAATTATCAGCATCATTTTTGAAAAACATATAGGAATGAGTAAATGAAAAAGTACATAAAATAATGGACATTTTTAAGTTACCAGAAGGAAAAGTCATAAAGCATATAAGAGAAGAGAAAAGAAATCCTATTATCGTCCTCTTAAATGACTTCCTAAGCCGGACCTGAGGGTTTTAACCAGTGATTTCAGAGTGTGGCCCGAGGACCTATGCATCACTCTGATGATGGAAATACAGGAGGGAATGAGGAGAATTCTTCTCTTTTCTGTGAAGCCAGAATTACATTAAAGGTAATTGAAAACAAGTAAAACAATGCTGTCCTCATAACATGTAAGTAGCTCTCATATTAAAGAAAGTTACAGTTTACATTTTAAAGAAATTCGTTCGTGTTTTATTGTGAAGTATGTATGTAGTATTTGAATGATAACAGAATTAGAAATTGCCCATCATTGTAGTTTTAAAAGAACAATTCTGTATTGGGTTTGAAATTTCATTAGTGGTTTATTTTTCATTCAATGTATGTGGACTTATATTTATGAGCCACTGTTGTTTGTGAAGGTATCTACAACATTTACAATTTAGCTATTTAAAGAATTTTGAAACTGAGAATCAAAAGACAATGTAGTACACAATATTTTAGCATTCAAAACTCTTGTTCCAGTCTTACTCATGGTATCAGTGTGGATTAATTTCACTGTATTTAAAATAAAGATATAAGCTTATTAAGAAGCTAAGAGCAACAACAAATGGGTAATTTCACTTTAAATGTGTAGCTCTTCTTATTAAAAGATAAAATAATGACCCAACTAATTACAATGCAAGATAAACAAATGCTAAACTTTCCTCCCTCTGTTATTTGGGTTGGTTTTGTTTTTAAAGGAAATTCTTTTCCCTAACCATAGGAAATGAGAACATGGTAAATGTACTAATTTGGTAAATGTTTTGTTACAGATACTGTCATTTTAAAATTGAGAGTAATGCATTGCCCAAGTCCTATCAGATTTTCAAAACTAGCTTTATAATACTTAAAGGTGAATATTAGGAATTATCATTAAATTGATATAAGAAGAGGTAGAAATGAGTGAGTTTAATAATTATAATTGGCCTAATAAGGTAAGAATGCCTGAGTTCTGCCCCAAGTAAACAAACTTGCTGCCCAAAGACCCTGAGGGAGTTTGTGCACAGGGGATCAAGACAACTAAAATAATACTTTATTATTGTATTGAGCTCAGTCCAGCATTCCATTAAGATCTTGAACAAATTGTGCTGGACTTCACTTAATTGACCTTCATATCTATTCTAAGGCGATCTCAGGAGCTCCTAGAAATAATATGACTTGTATTTCTTGGTATATTTTCTAGAACTTCCAAAACAAGTATGTACTTTGATTTTCACTAATGTGATGAAAGGAATATTGAACACCAGATCTAGGGAAGAGGGCGTTCAGGAGAAAGATGAAAGAGGCAATTTGGCCCAATAGCTTCAGTCCAAAGCCAGCTGTCAAATTGACAAGGAAAGGAGAAGGTTTAAGCAATATCATACTTCCATAAATTTTTTGGAGGAAAGAGATTAAGAAAGGTTTCGCCAATTAATCTTACAAATCTTTTAATGACTGTCCAACATCAGGTTTTAGCACCTTTTATGTGGTTTTCTGCTTTTTTAAGCTTCTTTGAAAATTATCCTTAATATAAACAGGCCCAGGTAGCGTCCTGTAACTTGACTTATTAAGAACAACATCTGCTATCTTTAAACAATACAATGAAGAGAAAAAGAGATGGTGGAGAAATATTTTGGCCTAATATCAGCACAGCACTTTTTAGTGCCTTATAACCCTATATACTTTTTGGAATGTCTTTAGTGAATCAGTTTCAACTTTTCATTTTAGGGGGAAAAGCAGATGATCAGTAAAGCACCACTCAGACTCTTTGAAACTATGGTTCCTCTAGGATCTTATTATAATAATCTAACATGCATGGCCTCAGAATATTTTTATTCTTCTTCTGTGGTGTCCTCACAAGCTTCTAAATCCATTAAAAACAAAAGAAAAACTCAACAACAAAAAATGTGAATACAAGGCTACATTACACACTGCTCTGCTAATCAACCTATATTCTATTTTTTCCTTGATTTCTGCTCAGATGTTACCCAAACTCACCAATCCACACACACTGCCTTTGACATAGTGAAATACCATCTTAAAAAATTAGATCATTACACTCTTATGATTACATAAATTTAAGATTCAAATTCTAAAATTTCCCTCATTCCCATCATATTTTTTGACCCAAATCAGAGAGGTTTTAGACAAAAACAGGAATGAGCTGGTGGTGTCACTGAAAGAGTTCACCAGCTTAGATCCACTCCTGTTCCCACATGCTTTCACATCTATTTTCTCAAGTTTTTCAAAAGTGTACTGGCAAACATCATAAAACCAGCCTGTTATGGTGGTATGATCGGGGTTTAGACTATCCTCCCCAAAATCTTATGTGCTGAAAATATGATGCCAATGTAGGAAGGCTCAAAGTTGGGGCCTGCCTAGAGGCAGGTTTGGTGTTGGGGACATGTGTCCCTAGTTTTCTCCTCTCTCTTTCTCTGCTTCAGGTTGTTCCCACAGTTTCTGCCTTGGAAGTGGCTATCCACAGACTGAACCTCCAAAGCTGTGAGTCAAACACACCTTTCCTCCTCGAAGGTGTGCTTATTAAGGATTTTGGTCACAGTATTGAAAAAGCTAACTGAAACACAGCCTTTGATCCACAACTATAGGACACACAAGAAAGTTATCAAGTGCTACTTCTTAAAGTATATAATGCAAGTATAATTGTATAATCGTATAATCCCTAGGACAATTCTATCAGAGCAAGAAAAATAGTTTCAAATTGCAAAACATATTAAATATTATGTTCTGTTGTTTTCATTGGCCTTTGGCTATGTAAGAAATACATATCTGAGAAAGGTGTAGAGAAAACAGTAACCATAATACTTGGTTCATAAAGTCCTATTTCCATTAGTCAATACATGTGAATATTGTGCTCTATGAATTTTATTAGGGATTAAATTATGTACCTCCCTCCACATTCATATCTTGAAGTCCTAATGCCCAGTGCCTCAAACTGTGACCTTATTTGGAAAAATGCTGTCATAATAAAGAGGGTGGGCTCCTGCTTCAATATAATTACTTTCATTAAAAAGAGGAGAAATTTGAAAACAGATATAAACACAGGAAGAGCCATGAGAATATAAAGACAGAGATCACAGCAGCTACTTCTACATGTTAAAGGAGGCCAATAATTTCCAGAAATTACCATGTACAATACACTAGATTTTTTTTATATATCCACCAAGAAAGAATAAATCCTAACACCTTAATCTCGAACTTCTAACCTCCAAACTGTAAGACAATATATTATTGTCATTTAAACTACTCAATCTCTGGTACTTTGTTCCAGAAGACATAGGGTGAAGAAAAAAAAAAAAATATATATATATATATACACACACACAAGCAATAAATATATTATATATATGTGAGATATTCATATTATTATATAGAACATAAAATATAATATGTATATTATTTTCTGTGTGTGGAACTGGGGATTAAATTCAGGGCCTCATACATTCTAGGCAAGTACTCTAACACTGAGCTATACCTCCAGCTCATTTTAATGATATTGTGAGACAAGGTCTCCCTAAGTTTTCCCAGCTGGCTTATAATTTATTATCATCTTGCTTGAGCCTCTCAAGTAGCTGGTATTACAGGTATGACATCAGAATAATATATTCTATTAACAAAGTTTACTTCTTCTTTACCAGTCCATTGAAGATTTGCTGGGGTTCTGCCTCATCTCTCTTCACTCAGTGACATAGTAAATAATAATATGGCAGTGTACTAACAGGAAGAATCATGCACCAGGTCTTAACACTTCCTTCTGGAGGCAACACATGGTTTTAAGAATCACTTATATTTTAAAAGTTGTTTTTTAATGGAAAAAATAAATTTTTATATCAAAAGTATATAAAGAATTACTATAGCTCAGACAAGAATATGTACAGTAAAAGTGGATAAAAGAATTGTGCATACACTTCACAAAAGAAAATAACATCCCTAGCCAATAAGGCTTATAAGAACATGAAAAGATGATGAAAAACATTAACAGGGAAATTAAATTTTAAAGTAAAAATTATTACCTCTATACACTTACGTTGTAGTTTTTAAGAAAAGATAAATCTAAATGTTGGCAAGAATATAAACAAGCTTTCATTCTTATCTTATAAAGCACATATAGTTCTATACACACACACACACACACACACACATACACACACACACACACACACACACACACACACACACACACATATATATATATAATTCTATGTTTCAATATTTACTCCTTCCACCATAAAAATACTCTCTCCCTCTCTCGTTCACTCCTCTGTCTCTCATTCACACATGCAAACGCAAACACACACATGTTCATGCTTACTTTTTTCATAATGGCCAACAACTCTAAATAACTTCAATATGTATCAACATACAAAGGGAAAAGTAAGTTGTGGTATGTAAATATAAGAATTATATCTATGTAGCAATATAGATGGATCTTAAAAAGATTATGAGATAAAAAATCTACACAAAAATGAGTATATATTGTGTGAATCAATTCACAGGCGGTTCGAGGACAGATAAATCTAAAGTGATATAAATCAGATCAATCCTATCGATCATTGCCTATAGTGATCAAAATATACCACTTCTTGATTTTATTTTGTTTACATTCAAAATTTATTTCTCAAAATTTGTTATGCTCTATGAGTTCATGTGAATGCATTTTATTTCATATAAAGCATATCTCTATGAAATCTATTTGAAAAATACTTTTTGTCCTTAATCATTCTGAATGATCTAGTAATAGCCAGTTAGGAGCATTTGCAGTTCCCATCTTTAATAACAGTTATCTTTATGTATGCATTACTTTCCCTTTAATAAATACCTATTCTGACTTCTAAAATTTAATCTCTTTGAAATATGCCTTCTCTTTCTTTTCAGTTTAAGTGAAATCTCTCATAAAAGGGTGATATATGGAAACTTTGTGGTGATAGATCACATCTATTGTTTGACAGTGGTGGTATAATCATTACACATGTGATAAATTTGGATGGAATTAAACACATACACACAAAAATGATAACAAATGAAACAAGATTTCTAGGTACATATTAGATATTTTTAATTAAACTTTAACTTGCACTAATTGTAGATTCATATGCAATCAATAAAATAATTACATTAAAAATCAGCAAAATGTGTCAATGTTAATAATTGAGGGAAAATGAATAACACAGGATTCCTGGAATTTCTCTCTTTTATTTCTTACAGTTTCATGTGAATCTATAATTATATCAAATTAAAAAGTTTAATTAAAAATAAATATGTCCCAATAAATAAAAATATTTGTTCATTAAAAACACACTGTGGCCACTGTTCTTACCTACTACTTTTCCTACAAAATGCCTGTGGCAACCTGTTTCAAAAGCCCAGAAATTTGTAAAGGCAAGCTTTGATTGTGGATTTGTGTGAACTTGTTTATTTTTCTTGGAAAATGTATCTGTATTTATTCTGATAGTTTATTACATTTTATATTTTCATTATAACCATTAAAATTTTCTGCATTCTCTAGGGCTTTGTAATCCACATCAATAACATGGACTAATCAATAAGTAAGTAAGGACCATTTAGGGAGTAGGTGTCTCCAAATATGTCACCCATGTCATGTGTATTTTCTCAACCTTATGTGTGGCTTGTGAAACATAAGATAAAGAATTACATGGAATAAAACTGCAAGCACTGCCTTGCACAGGGCCTGGTAGTCAACGATGGGTTCTATTTTTTCAGGGCAATATCAACCTAAGACAGGGCTTGTTGAATGACTCATTGAGACCCCATGACGGGTAAGATTACGCACATGGTAGGAAACGACCTAAGACAGGCACAGTCCTTCGTGCATTTTAAAATAAAAACGGGGGAGTTGTGTGAACCCAGCTGGGCCCTTTCCCTCCTGGCAGTTGCTAGTTGCATATATGAGTAATTATACTGATTATTGTGCTGTGGCTACTTTGGCATCTCGAAATCTGGTGATTGCTCCTAGGATGTGTAGATGAAAGACCCTCCTGCTTCTTAGAAAGTAAATATATGACTCTAAATGTTTATGGTTTTATGACTCTAGAAAGTTTGCTTGACCAGGCTATGTTAAGAATGTGGGCTATACATGGAAAATGAGGAAGTGGTGCTAACTGTGCTCTGACAATTATTGACATGTCGTAAATGTATACATAACCCTGTTGTACTCATGAAATGTATAAAACATCCGTGCTGAATAATAAAAATTTAAAAAAAAGAATCTAAACATTGGCCCCTGGGAGAAGGCAAAGATTCGTTCCATGCCCTCCCTCATTACCTCATACTCGAGATAGAACACCACTGCAGGGTCCACATTTCTTGAGGGTGAGATTACTGTACAGGCAAACTTCAAAGATGTGTTCTATTTTCTCACTCAGCCACTTTGCAGGAATGGATAGTTTCAAATAGCTGTGGTCTCTGAGTTCTTTCTAACTGTGTTTATTTTATTTCTCATGGTATTGAGGTTTGAACCCAGGGGAATTCTACCTCTGAGCTGCACATCTAGAACGTCTTACTTTTTATTTTGAAAGTTTTACTAAATTGCTGAAGCTGGTCTTGAACCTTTGATCTCCCTATCTAAGCTTTCCAAGTACTAGGATTAAAGGCATTGCTATCAGGTCCAGGTTTAAATGTAAGTATCATTCCAATGCTGGGGTACCCACCAAGACATAGGGATTAAACTATTGCTGCTTTTATTTTTATTTTCTTAATATATTGGATTCTTTTTTCTTTCTAAAAAGAGAAGTTTCAGGGGAGAAAATCTGCTGGAAACTCAACCCTTGACACTGACAAGGAAGTAATAAACTTCCCAAGCCTACAGAAGATTCCATTCTTTATTTTCTTAAACAGATGAATCATTTTTGAGTAAAAATGAGAGTTGAGATGAATAGTGCTAATTTTGCTTTGTTGCTAACTGAATTTGAGATAGTTCCTGGTAAAATCCTCAAGGGAGCCCAGTCCAGTCAAGGTTACTTTAACTAAAAGACCTCCAAATTAATACCACAGATAGTTGCTTTTAAGCTATTTTCTCTCCCTTTCTACTAACTGCCAACCACTCATTATATTCTGCCTTCTTTTTCCTGCTGCTTATCATTTTTTATAAAGCAAACCAAGCTTTGTCATGTTGTCTTTTATCAAGAGATGAGTGAATCTATTCTTGGTCAATGGCCTGCTCGGTCTTTGATCACCTAGCTTCATATTGTACCTGGTGAATCCATTTTTACATAAGTGGACTCTATCTTCACTTATACTTCTTATTCCAAATGAATTAAATAATCATAAATCATCTAGAACGATATCCCTTATATTTCTTAACAATTCTAAATGTAGGATTTTGTAAAACAAATGCTAGGTTAACTCTGATTCCATCTCAGTAAATGCGTAGACTCAAAATGCTTTATTTCTTAAGAACCTATTCAGTGATGCCTTGTTAATTTTATTCATATGATTATCTATGCTCTTTAAGTAGTAAGTTTCTAAGTTTGAACAGTGATTCTATCAGAGGTAATCTGCCTTAGGAGCTAATCAGCCACCTGGGAATCAAAGACTCTGGTTTTTAATTTCCTTTCTTTGACTAACTTGCCAAAATTTGGGGATAATCACTAATTTTAGTTATTTGCCTCAAGTAAAGTGGGGTTCGTAATGTACTGTTTGGTGAGATGGAACTAATGGATTTTAATACTTGCCATGATAAAAAAAAAACATACAAAGATATTTGGAAATAGGTCTATAATTCTACTGACCCAAATTACTAAACATGTCAATTCTTTATTAAATTTGGTATGCTATCATACCACAGGGTGATTATAGGTAATAATAATGATAATGCATTAAGTATTTAAAAAGCTACAAGAGAGAGTTTCAAATGTTTTCAACATAAAGAAGTCATAAATGTTTTAGGAGATAGATATGTTTAACCTGATCCCAACATCATACAATGTATACATTCATCAGAATATCATATACTATCTAAAAATATGTATCACTTCTATGCTTGTATATATACATTAAAATTTTAATCAAGTTCTAAAAATGTGAACATGAATGCTCAACCTTTGTAAGTGTGTTTACTTTGTTTCTGAATCCTGCAAATTTCCATGTTTTTATTTATTCACGGGTAAGATAAGAACTAGTTGAATTAAAGCAACATTTCCCTTGTTCATGTTGAACACATCTCTGAAGACTAAATAGTAAATGAGGCCTAAAATGAGCAGTCAGCTTAAACCCAGCAGGAGAGTTCCTCAAAGGGGAACAGATTTGGAAACTAACACTTTTCCATTTGCTGTATCTCCACAGAGGTGTAAATTTCTAGGAAGTCACACAGACTGCTTAAATGAGAAGACCTGCAGAGTGAAGGAAATTCTGCACTCCAGGTCTTCTGCAACACTTATCCTTGCAATGTGCCAGAACCACTTATTTCTTATCCACATACTATACCTGTCAAGATTATATACCTCATTAGGGTATTCACTATAGATTCTAAATAGACTGTTTCTCAATCATATTTATTTTGTGTGGGGAGGTACTAGGGATAGAAACCAGGGGCATTCTACCTCTGAGCGACACCTCCAGCCCTATTTTATTCTTTTATTTTGAAACAGGGTCTCACTAAGTTACTGAGGCTAGCCTCAAACTCGTGATCCTCCTGTCTCAGCCTCCCAAACACTGAGATTACAAGCGTTTACTACCATGCTCAGCACTCAGATTTTTATAAAAAGAAGAATTTTTTTTTTATATCAACCAGGTTTAGAATAGTGCCAGGTTCCTGGAGTTGCAGGCAAGTGTGGAGAGGGAGCTGCTGATTCCAATAGAATATTGGACACTCGCACACTTGTGTTCTTCAGTTTCAAAAAGTTGCACATGTTTTTCTAACCTCAAAGTATAGACAAGTTGCCTGGGGGTGAATTACTAGGATTTTTTTTTTTTTTTTTTTTTTTTTTTTTGCGGTACTAGGGATTGAACTCAGGGGCATTCTACCTCTGAGCTACATCCCCAGCCCTATTTTTTATTATTTATTTGAAACCGGGTCTCACTAAGTTGTGGAGTGCCTCACTAGGTAGCTGAGGCTGGTCTCGAACCCGGATTCTCCGGTCTCAGCCTCCCGAATGCTGGGATTATAAGCGTGTGCCACCACGCCCGGCTATTACTAGGATTTTTTATGCTGGACATTCAGCCACTGTTGTTAATGATGATAATCACAACAGTGACTGTAATACCTGCAATTTCCTCAATGCGTTCTATAGAGCTGACACATAGATATATGCTTTCTATACATAATACGTTTTTATTCCTCTCCTATGTGAGATACTGTATGTCCATCATAAATATAGAAATGCTGAAACTTAGAGAATGGAGTAACTTAAGGTAACACAGCTAATAATACAACTATATAAAACTCACTTTCTCTGTATCCCTACTCCACCACACCACTGTCCCTATCTTTACTGATAAATGTTGCTATAATGGATTCTTCATACTGAAACTTGTCCTGGGGATGTGAATTTCTGAGTGGTAGAATAACTTCAGTTCTCCTGACAGGGTTCTAATATTTTATAATTGAGCTTTCCATTAATTGTATTATTGGAAATCTCTTTATAATGGCAAATATAAATTATGCACCACTAAGTGAGAATAAATGCCAACTCTCTTTCCAAGACAATTAGTGATGACTATGGAATGAGCAATTGAACACAGAAGGTTGCAAATCAAGGTGGGGGAAGTGTGAAGCAGGTAAGCTGTATCCCAGGTCCTCTCTAGGGCCAAGTCTCCCCATTTCTCTGCTCTTCTTCAAGCCTTCTAGTTATGTTCCCAAAGTTTCCTTCTCTCAGTTCAATGCCCCTCGCTCTCGTTCTCTATCATCCCCTCCTGCCTCACCTGTACTTCTTTCTTTCTCTTCCTTCCAACTCAAGCCATCAGCATTCTTGTCAAAGTCAGCATCTACATACTGCTGACTCACTTTGAGTAGGAGGAATATGAAGACTTAAACTCTTTGTGATCCCTCAGAGACTGAATTAAAATATCAAAACTAATAGTGGACGTGCTTGTCTGGCCCAGAGTCCTATTCCAAAGCACTGAAATCATACTTCTTTCAGAGTAAAGTCACAGTGGAAAACAACAAAGATATTTGGGGGTGTTTTAGATGATTCTGGAGATTTACTAAAGACAGATAAAAGGTAAACGGGCATCATCACTGGGAGCAGGAGTGTGCTGATCCTGGAGTTCAAGATGGAGAACTCTGGGTTTCTAATTGTAAAATATTTGCTAATATGATAAATGGCAATTCTAGACCAGGATTGAAAAACTCTTTTCTGTAAGGGTCAGAGTTAATATTTTCTGCCTTGAGTGCTATAAGTTTTCCATGGTGACTGCTCAACTCTGCCATTATAATGAGACAGCAGATACATACAGTGTGTAAACATATTCCAGTGGCTCTGCTCTCATAAAACATTATTTACAAAAATGAGTAGATGGCAAGTCTTGGCACACAGGATATAATTTCTGACCTCTATTCTAAACTCTTTTTCATCATTCACTTTATGTATGTATTTATTTATTTACTTATTTATTTGTTATTTTACTGGAGATGGAACCCAGGGGCCTTCTGCCTCCAGGCTACAGTCCCAGACCTAGTTTATTTTTATTTGGAAACAAGGTCTTGCTAAGTGGCTGAGAGCCTCACTAAATTGCTGAGGCTGGCTTTGAACCTGAATTTCTCCTGTCTCAAGTACTGGGATAACAAGTGTGCACTACCTATATTTAAACAATTACCATATATTAAATAAGATACCTTTATTTATTTACTTATTTGTTTGTTTATTTTTTGGTTTGGGGGATTGAACTCAAGGTCATTCTACCTCTGAGCTATACCCCAGCTCTTTTTAATTTTTATTTTTGAAATAGTGTCTTGCTAGGTTGCTGAGAGTCTCCCTATGTTGCTGAGGCTGTCCTGGAACTTGGATCCTCCTGTCTTAGCCCCCCAAGTACTAGGATTACAGGCATGGGCCACCATGCCCAGCTCAGTAATGTACCTTTAAATAGGTTCTATTCATCATCTTCCCTCTCTTCCTAAGTGCTTATTATGTGACATTCTTTGAACTAATCGCTGCTTATGCATAGTCTCATTTAAACTTCCCACTATCTGTCAGTCACTCTTACTTTTCCCATTTTAAGACTCAGAAAGATTAAGTAAAAATTTGCACAGTGTGGGACTTAATCTTAAATCCCACACCAAAGCAAATGTTGAATCACTGGAAGTTTTCTAATTAAGGACCCTATGGTTTTAAAATATCATCTCTAATCTCTCATCTGATCTCTTCATCTTGGTTACCAGCCCTCATTATCATCCTACACAAGGCTACTGGCATAATTCATAACTAACTAAATCCAAAACATGATCACACTTTTCATTTGAGTCAAAGTCGTCAATGAAATGATCCTCACTTCCCCAGCTTTGCTTTATTAAAATGCCCCTTATCCCACCCCTGCCTCTCCCTCCACATATGCACTCACAAAGCTTAGTTCAGATGTCAGCTGTACCAAACTGCCTTAAGTCCCATGAACACATTTCTATGGCTTGAATGTGGCTTGTCTCTTCTAAAACACGTGTTGAGATTTAATCACCATGTGCAATATTAAGAGGTGAGATCTTTTAGAGGTGATTAGAAGTCTGTCCCAATAAACAGGTTATCTATCCTTGCAATTAATGAATTAACTTAATGGATAATCTCAAGAGTGAGTCTGCTATAGAAGCCAATTTGGTCCCCTGGCTCTTGCCAGGTTATGTCCTGTGCTGCCTCAAGACTGTCAGCAAGAAGGTAGCCATCAGGTGCAGCTTCTCAAACTTGAACCAGAGTTGTGATGAAAACAAACCCCTTCCTTCCTCCCTCCCTCCCTCCCTCCCTTCCTTCCTTCTTTCCTTCCTTCCTTCCTTCTTTTTTCTTTCTTGTTTATTGTTACTGGTGATTGAACCCGGAGGCATTCTACTACTGAGCTACACCCCCAGATCTTTTTATTTTGAAACAGGATCTTGCTAAGTTACTAAGGGTCTTGTTAAATTTATGGGGCTGGCCTTGAACTTGAAATTCTCCTGTCTCAGCCTCTCAGGTACTGGGACTACAGATATGCACCACCACACCAGGCCCAAACTTTTTTTCTTTTCCTTTATAATTTAGCCTGTGGTATTGTGTTATGAACAACAAAGAATGGACTAATCCACACGTGAAGCGGTTTCCATGGTGTCTCCCTTTTCCTCTCCCTCACTTATTCCTTTATTATTCTCTGCCTTTCCTTGTGTTTCCAGCGTTCTTCCAAAAAGACTTTCATGATACTTAATAGCTCAACTGAACCTCTTTGTTCTCCACTGCTATTGGAATACTTTTCTCTCATAGTATATACAGTATATCATTGTATATCCTTTTTCATTGCTTCACTGTGCAGTTTTGTCGGTATTTCATTGTACCTATCTTTTTTTTTTTTTTTTTTTTTTTTTTTTTTTTTTGTGGTACTGGGGATTGAACTCAGGGGCATCTACCTCCGAGCTATACCCCTAGCCCTATTTTTTATTTTTTATTTTGAAACAGGGTCTCACTAAGTTGCAGAGTGCCTCACTAGGTAGGTAGCTGAGGCTGGCCACGAACTTGGATCCTCTGGTCTCAGCCTCCCAAATGCTGGGATTATAAGTGTGCACCACCACGCCCGGCTCTGTACCTATCTTTTTTACCATATAGATTGGGGTACCACCTGTGAGGTATTTGGCCAATCATTATGTAGCTATAAAATTTTATACAATATGTAAGACAGTAGGAAGCAATGCAAATATGGAGTTGGCACAAGGGTGCCAAAATGAACTCTCGTTATTCAAAACCTGTATTTAGATTTGGTGAATAAGAAAGTATAACAAGGTGAGAAAGGCATATCTAAGTAGTTTTACAGGTTTACTTTGTGTGGCTATGGGGTGGTGCTCTCTTTTCCGGGTTTGGGGAGGCAGAAGTAGTATAATGTGAGGGACAGGCATTATGATCTAAGTGGTAGGAATTGGATAGGGTGCATCAATAGTATATGGATTGCTCTTTAGGAAAAATTTGATCCAGTTAAAATAAGAATAGTCATACAATTTGTGTTACAGGATACTTGCTTTATATCAAATTAAAATTATATTAAATAAAAATTTCAAAGAAATCCATCCTAGAAATATTAAAAACCTCTGAGAATGATTATAACCATGACTTAGAAATCCAACTTCTAGAATTGTCTTGATTACAGATTTAAGAATAATTCTAACACTTATAAAAATGAATGAAACATACTTTTAAATATTTATGATGTTTATTTGAAAATCTATACTGAAAAAGATTAACATAAAAACACAAAGGGGTTTGTATTATTTAGAGAAAAATGTTTTTGGTTTATTAATATTGTTTGTTTTAATCTTTTATTATTTCTTATAAGGCAGAATATTTTACTCTTTCATATCTGTCCTTTTCATTCTGAGATTGACTTCTTAATATTTTGATTTTTTTTTTTTTTTTTTTTTGCGGTACTGGGAATTGAACTCAGGGGCATTCTACCTCCGAGCTATACCCCCAGCCCTATTTTTATTCTTTATTTTGAAACCAGGTCTCACTAAGTTGCGGAGTGCCTCACTAGGTAGCTGAGGCTGGCCTCAAACCCGGATCCTCCGGTCTCAGCCTCCCGAATGCTGGGATTACAAGCGTGCGCCACCACGCCCGGCTTGATTTATTTTTTAATTTAAAAAACCCACTGAAAATTTAAAAGTGATTATCCATATATTTAGTTTGGAGTTCTACTAAATGGTAAGCTTGCTGAAGGGGACACTTGAAAATGAATAGCTATATACTACAAAAACTGGCAAAACTAGAGTCCTAATCCTGTCAGTTGTACTGCTAGGGAATCATCCGGAGGGATGGGTGACTTGAGGAAGAAGGTTATTGGTGAATTTACCTGAGAACGATGTTTATTAATGAACTATTCCAAACATATTAGTGGCCAGAGGGAGTCTTCTCCATGTCTCAGAAGTATAGTGCTTTATAGCTCACACATTTCACTCCTGACAATTGTCAGATGATCCCAGCTTGCAGTCCTGTCTCCTAACAAGTGTGCAAGGAATCCTCATGAGACATCCTGGAGACTCCTGAATTACGGCTTCTAATTTCAGAGAAGCAGACAGAACAGAAAAAAAGCCACAGTGTCTTACAAATCCTGATTCCTTAAAACTAATTGAGAGTACAGTGTGTCAACCTTCAATTTGTCAAAAGGTGTTATTTCATCTTTGATGATGATAATGAGAAATACTGTGTAAAAATATCACATCTCATGAAGAATAACATACCTCAAACCACTGTAGGTAATGCTGTGACTGAATCCAGTGCTATTCATCAGTAACCACTAGGTAATAAAATAGGAGACAATGGTTATATATGATTTTAATATAAATCATTTCAACCTATGAAACATATGAAAGTAGAAAAGTCTTATCAAGTTTCATGGCAAATCAAATCCCACTTATATTTGAACTGGCAGAAGTATACTATTATTTTATAAGATAAAATTTAACCATGGTGCTAAGTTAAAAATCTCATATTCAGATGAAAAATCTCTGAAGCATATCATAGATATGATTGTTATGCATTAAAGCTAATACATTAAAAATTTAAATACATAATCTGGGTTTGTTATGTAAATACTAAGCCCATGGTTCTGATACTCTACAAAGAAATTCATAGAGATGCAACACAGTATTTTAAATATTTAAGGGAAACACAGATATGATATAAAAAACTGCTAGGATTTTATACATTCTGTATTCATTTTGATGATGCCATATTTTTACAAAGGTGGAATTTATAAGGTTTCTGTCTTTAAATTCAAGTACTGGAAAAAATAAGAATAGTGCTGTTCAAATTTTGAGTAGCTGTCAGTACCCAATTTGTGCATTCTTCCCACTAGTAAGTAACAATGATTATGTGAAAATGAAAAATATTTTATTTCAATTTATTTGTATTTCTGTGTTTTTAGAACAAAAATATTTATTAAGTTATTTGGACCTATCTACTTATAAAGCATGATAGTACACTGTATTTTTTGTCCTAAGAAAAAAAAAGTATTGAGACACTATGCAAACTCAGTTTGGAAACCTCTCTTTGATTTCATATGACACGAATGCTAAAAATAAAACATAATAAAAGAAGACAAAGAAACAAAAATAATTGGTTGAATATTAGATAAGATTATAAAAATGTTAGGTCCAAAGCAAAAGGATATAATGGTACTATCAACATTTTCATCAGTACTGCCTATCTAATACAGAAGTAATTACTATGAATGAAAAGCCAGGCACTCTACTAGTTGTACTACTGTGTAATTTTAAATTCTCACAGCAATCCTCTTTCAAAGATGTGAAAGATCTTGGTAAAGATTCTACCTAATAGGATTAAGATAACAGAAGCAGCAGGTGGTGGAACTGAGATTTTGCCCAGATCTTTCTGTAAACCCAGTAACCATTTCCTGTACTATTTTGCTTCTATATGCTCAGCACACTTGGCACTAGGGATCCAAAAGAAAAAAATATATATATCTTGTTAGTTTTAATTGCATTTAAGTGAGTGATTAAACTTTAATATACCTACAGTGACAAGAAGAAGGACTTTAAAATTTGGAGAATTGTTGGAAAATGTGGGGAAATTTTCTAGAGAAAAAGGAGTTTTGTGAAAGAAAAATAGTTTTCTACTATCTGAAGGATGGTCACTTCAAAGAAATGTCACATTGATTTTATATGGCTGGAGTAGGGGAAGAAAACTACCAAAAAGGAGAGAGTGGCTCAAAATTAAAAATGATTTATTATAATGAGAGCTTTCCAAAATAATGAGTTACCTTTGGAAAGTAATAACAGTTCTACCTTTGTAGGCACATAAGGCAGAGACTTTCGGGTAACTGTTAGTCAATTTTAGACATGATGCCTGAGTTAGAAAACACCTGAACTAAAATACATCTAAATCTGTTTCAAACTTTGTGACTCTGAACAAAATCACTACTCACCACAGTCAAGCCTGACCTGGTTGTTAACCCAATTAGAAATATGATTAAATATTGGATTCCCTGTGGCTCAGATGGACTGGAGGAAAGTCTTACTGAGAAAAGAGAAGCATCAGAGGCCACAGAATTGATTTGAGACAGATACCACTGAAAATAACAAACAAGTAAACAAATAAATGCTGCTGAGAAATAAAAAGATTGCCGTTCAGAGGAACTAAAAATTGAGATAAAAATCTGGGTAATAGAGTCCAGACAGGAAACCTCAAAGAAGAGGAAGTCAAGAACACAGTGGGAAGTGAGGTAGGTGACCTACGATTTGAATTTTAGTGACAATAGTTTGGTCCATTTGAGATCTGATGTAAAAGGACCATTGGCCTACCTAAAATATCACATGCTGTGATTATAATTTCATTAACTTAATAATGTTAGCTGCCCTTTTATTTTTCATAGTCCCTGTGGCATTAATGTTTGTGATGCCTGAAAACCATGCAAGATGCTATTTCCGAGAGCACTTCTTTTTCTGTTTAATTGAAATGAGTATCACTTTACTAATATAGTGACTCCAGCAGGCAGCTATAGAAACAACATTCAGAAGGAACTAGTCAAAACAAATGTAATCTGCTTCAGGCATTAGTAGCTTTATTATCTGTTTCAAGAATTTATTTGGGATATAGAATAACATGAAGAATGATTTCATTTCAATAATTCAGACAAGAGTATGGACTCTGACACAGTGCAAACTTCTTCTACACACAAACTGCCTGATAGAAAGTTCCCAACAGTTTCAGTAAGTACTGAACATTTTCTTCTCTAAGCTAAAAAAGCCCAAGAATTCCTCAATAGGAGGCATTCTTGAATAAAGCAGCAGGGAATTGCCAACTGTCTCAGGACTTATAATAGATTTTAGGGGACATAGATGCCCCATGGAGAATCACAAGAACAACTGGTTCCAAATCATCTTGCCTTCTAATCTAAATTGTTTTATTCATGGGGAGGTGGGGGGGGGGTTGTTGAGGGTCAGGAGAGAGGGCTTGCCCAGAGTCAAACTAGAGAAGAGAGGTGGGGAGAGGTGGAGAAGGAAGAATGCAACTTGTACTTATGGTAGTTTGCATTTTCTGAAGTTACTCCTCCCTGTTGTGTAATGGAATGCTGAGAGCAGTAAATGAGAATAGATTCTTTAACATAACAGCACAAAACAATGAGAGGCCTTTTTACTGTGTTTTCTCTCTCTCTCTCTCTTTGCTTATCCATTGGGCTCAAAGTCAAGTAATGTTACCTGAGAAGTGGCACTGATTTGATGAGCCAGCGCCAGCTCTACCTGGGTGGACTGCTGTGGTCATCAGGTCTACCCTGCTGCCAGCAATTAAAAATTAACTATGGCATTTTCAAAAAAGAATGTAGCAATTCATATTCAGCTTCTCTTCTGTTTGACAATATGTCTAAAGAGCATCTGCTTTTTCAAGTCAAGACTGTTATACACAGTGAAACTCTTTTGTGTGTGATATGCAAAGCTAGGTCATTAACACACCTGCCAGAAAAGCCGGGGAGAAAGAAAAAAAAAATCTTTTCTCTTGGTAAATTCATTCATTTAAGATATTCAGGCTCCCAGCACTGTCCTTTGAACACCCCAATTACCTCCTCTTGCCCTTACAAACAAGTGGTATGAATTTTAATCAGCTGGAATGCAATCAAGGGCTGAATAAATAGTGTTGTTAAATCATTTTTACAGAGAAAAGAAACGCACATACCTATACTGTATATATCTCTGGTTTTCACAAGGGTGGAATGCCCTTGCTATGGACTGAAACAAACAATGTTTTATTTTTGTTTCAACCTCTGTTGACTTTCCTCTGCATTCCTTTCCCCTAGTATGCCCAAGCCTGAGTTCTAAGAATAATTAGCAACACCCACTGGTGATAACAGGGCCACAGCAACCTAACAGTGATATCTTGCTGGCGCCAGCTGTGCTTCAGTATTTATTTATTAAGATCACAATATTTACACAGTATGAAGTCGTTGAGATGGGGGATTGAGCAATGCTCCAATAGCTAAATTTCATCTGTATTTTTAAATGGAGATTTAAAAAAAAAAAACAACTTCTAGTCTGTGTACTGTTTACATCTATATCTCTAGATAGAAAAGTTAAGCTTTTCATTCCAGTTTAGCCCTGTTTTGTTAGCAGTTTGGTGTACAGACCCTGGAGAACTTTTGCAGGCATAAGTTAGAGGGGCTATTGCAATGAAACTCATTTCTCTAACACAGATGGGAGGTTAAATGCTGCCTCTGTTGCCAGAGATGACACAGCAAATAAATGAGGCAGTGGGGATCCAGAGGTGGAAAACTCTACCCAGCCTAGAGCTGTGACAGAACAATCTCGACATTTCCTCAAAATCTCCACGTGGTCACTGTGATTAGTATATCTCTCCATTTGCTCTTCTGTAAGGATTTGTTAAGATAGTGGTAAGCAACATGTGTTTTGATGTTCATCTGTGGAGTTGCTTGGTACAAAAAGTTTGTATAGGCAATTTTAGCACTTCTCTTAAGAAATAATATAATTTTCTTATTTAAATATTTATTTATTTATTTATTTATTTATTTATTTATTTATTTATTTATTTATATATGTGTTACCAGGGATTGAACCCAGAGGCATTCTAAACCCAAGCCACACCCCATCCCTTTTTATTTTATTTTATTTATTTATTTTTTGTTTTGAAACAGGGGCTTGCTAGGTTGCTGAGAGTCTCACTATGTTGCTGAGGCTGTCTTTGAACCTGCAATCTCTGTCTCAGCATCCCGAGTATTGGGATTACAGGCATATGTGTGTCACCAGATGAAAAAGAAATAAGCTGCTGGGGTAAAGAGTACATGTTTCCCTACTCCCATCATGCTAAACTTCCTTATATTTCTGACTTGAAGTTCATTAAAGAAGTGTTGGTTCTAATTTTTAAAAAATTAATGTTGATGATCTGTGAACAGAGATTATAGGCCATTATAGTAAGTGAAATAAACCAGGTACAGAAAGACAAATGCTGATCTCCTTTTTATACAGAATCTAAATGATCAAACTCATAGAAGTGGAAAGCAGCATGGTGGACTAAGAGGGTGGGGATGGAGGAGAAACAGAATGAAGAGAAGGAAAAAAGTGAACATGTTTGCCAAAAGGTGCAAACTTCTGCTAAGTGAGATGCATAATTCTGGAAATCTACGAAATCTACAATAGATAGCATTGGTGCCTATAGTTGATAATACTGTGTGGTATACTTGAAATTTTCTAAGAGAACTTAAATGTTCTCTCCATGAAAAAGAGTGATCACTATGTAAGGGATTAATACACATACCTTAAATAGACACATTTTAAAATTTGTCATTTGCAATTCAGTGAAGCTGAGGAAACAAAAAATCATGACAGGATGCCAGATTCTTGGATTACTCTTTATCATGGTGACCACAAGTCAATCACTTAACTTTACTCCATTTTTATTTTCTCACATCATAAGCATACAGAGAAATATGCTTTTTACTGAGTTCAGTATTTTTAAATCATTGTTTTAATGTTTCTTTAAATTATTTTTAGTATGAAGGTTAATGTAGTTGCATAAATAGTCTTCAAAAACAATTTTAAAATCGTATTAAAATTTAATTCTGATGAGGTAGCTTAGGAAGTAAAATGTTAGGTAAAAGGAGGTATCGGAAAAATTCATAAAAAATCTGGAGAGTGTGAGTCCAAAACTCCACCCCTTGGAAGTTTTTTTCTTTGTTTTGGCCCAAGAGAGACCCGTACCGCCAAATTCCGGAAGAGCCCAGCCCACCTAAGCAGTACACACCTGGAAAGAGGAGGAGCCAGCTTGTCTGGGACCTGCCCTCACCTGGAGCCCAACCTATCGGATTACTTGGAACCTGAGTGAGAGGGGCTGGAAATGAGGACCCCGCCCTCTCATATACCCCCTGGATTTTCCACGTGTTCCCTCTCTCGGCGCTTTCTCGTGATCGGGGAAACATGCCCTAGGACTTGGTCGGGGGGGGGGGGGGGGGGACCCCTGTCTCCCTTTTCCTTTTTTCCTCTGCATCCAAGTTTTTCCTTCCCAGTTTTTTTTCCTTAAATTAAACCTGCCAGATGTTGTAAAGGATATGTGTTAAAATTCTTTTTTTCACAATATCAAGAACCTGGATTTTATATTACCTTATTTTTGGGGTACATTCGGCACCCCATCACAATTCATATAAGAAATATTCTGTTAATATGGAAGAAAACAGAAAGACTTGAGTTGAGTTGTGTTAACAAGTTATAAATTCTAATTATTTATTATATCTCATTACTATGTAACTATCATTACATGTTATACATTATTATATATTATATACTATTGATGAGGTAGAGTAGAAGGAATCAAATTTAGGTAGAAAGGAGACATTGGGAAGGAAAAGAAAAATATAGTTTTAAAATCTGGAGAGTTCTTGCTGACTCCACCCTATAGGGTGTGCCCAAAATCTTCCGAGAAAAGTCCTAGTGGGCCACACCTTTTTAATCCCCTGAATTCCAGCCCCCACTTGAGATTCCTTAGGACAAAGGTCAGACCTCAGCCAGAGACCACTTGAAACCTGCCAAAGGAGGAGGATCCAACTGCTTCTGTGCCCACCCTTCTTGGAAGGCCCACCTATACCTGTGAGGAGGAGGTCTGGACTTCTCTGTGCCAACCCCCTCTTGGAAAGTCAATATAAGGACTGGAAAGACTGAAAAGCGCTCTCTCTTTCCTGCCCTTACCCCGGAAGCCGTTTACCTGTACCCTTATTTTCCTGAATAAATACCTGTGCCTTTTGTTCCTGACTAGCACATGTTAAAATTCTTTTTACCACAGAGGCCAAGGACCCATGAGTGAGACTGTGTTATCCCACAACACTATAAAATATTATAGTGAAGAGAACTTCCGTTTTGCCGCCTAAGGTGCACAGTAATTGAGTATGCTGGAATAAACAGACGATGGACAGATTAACAGAAGAAAAGGTATAAACTTTATAACATGCATAGCAGCATCATGGGACATGAGTACCCAGTAATCTAATAATGTTTAGAAGCTTACATACCCATTTTATAGGGGAGATAGAAATGGAGAATGTATTCAACTTTAGAGGAAGAGTAAATAATTTTTAGGGGAGGAGAGTGGGCATTAAGGAACAGATGGAAGGCTGTACCAATGTTCATCTGAGCTCATGGTGTGGTATCAATGTTAGTTTTCTGTCCCATGAGATTATAAGGAAGGTGTCCAAGATGACTCCATTCATTTTGGAGGAACTCCCCTTGGTCAGATAAGGGAACTGCAGAGAAAGCTCCTCCCAGCATTTCAGGTGAGAAGGAGGATTCCAGAGGCATGGAGAACTGGAGAAGGTCAGAGAGACCTTGAGGCTACTTTCTAAAATTCTAAGTAATTACTATGTCAAATGTGATAGTTTGGGGTATTGTTTTCTGATCCCTAATAATAATATTCAAGTATTTATAATTACATATAATTATATAATAAGTAACAGCACTAACAAATCTTTCCTAAAATATTTATGTATATTTTAGGAAAGATTTATCAGAGAATACTGTTGCACAAGGTCATAAAGTATAAAGTCATTTTCAAGCACTGGTTATTTTCATACCAGCCTTAGCCTTTTTAAAAATTAAAAAGAGGATAATACAGCAGTTCAGTTGACATTTAATATTGTATTGTCCATGTCATTTTATCTTTCATCAAGCTTATTGCTTTTATAATAAAATATCCCAGAAGGATCTAACATGAATAAAAGATCTATTTTTTATGATTAAAACTTTTATTTTAAAATATAGCTATAAGGGAACATGACTGTTTTGTAAGTAAAATAATATGTTCAGTTCAGTAAAGTGAATTGCAGACAGTCACCCAGACTGATGAATGTTCTTGGCCTGAGAAAATCTGGGTATCTAGTCTCAAATCAAGGAGCAGATTAATACCAGAACATAGAATCGCTCCTGGGCCCCTCCCATGCACTGTCCATCCACACAAGGTAAGCACTATTCTAATTTCTAGAGGCATAGATTAGTTTCAGGAATAATTTAAGCACTCACAAAATACATAGGTCACAACATTAACTTCTGGTTTAACACTGTTGATATTCCAAATGTTAATGCATGCAAATGATTAAGGACAGCAAGAAAAATAGATTTGAATTTTAAGTGGAAGACCATATATGCATCTGAATAGCAGCTGCTGACAGGGAAAAACTGCTGAGTTTATATTTGGGACAAAAACAAACCTGTTCTATCTTTACTTGGCTATAGGCAAAATTCAGTAAGCTGGAAATTTACTGCTGCTTCAGACACTGACAGAATATTTTAGGTTGCCCCAAAGTAACTTAATTTAAAAGTTACCATTCTAGATAGAACAAATAGATAAGATAGGAATCTAGAAACTGGCTAGAGCTAACACTGGCTTGGTCTTTTGCTTTTTATCAATTTTAACTGAGTAATTCAAGTATATGTTCAAAGGCACTCAGTATCTTCTTTTTATTCCCAAAAGCAAACATATTTGTTTAATGTTGGATGATTAAATTCTCAAAGATAAAGCAATAAATATTGTTCCTCTGATATTATTTTAAGGGAGATGCTAACATCCATGACTTTCTTAGAAATACCATATGGAGCAATTTTCTAAGTATAGTTCATTTACATTGATATATGAAAGATAACTTAAAGAGCCTATACAATTCCATATATTCAGTAGGTGCATTTGTATGTCTGTATATATTTAGCTGTATCCATTATCAAATACATTTTGCACTTGATATCTTTGAGTCCTCACTAATGGAGCAACGCGGTATTAATGATTTCTAGCGAAACTTTAGAAAATTTAAGTTATATAAAATCAATATTGAGTCACAAGGTTTCCTAAAGGCTTGAGTATTTCAGATACTCATTTCTTCAACATTCATGCATTTTCATTCATCCACTAGATTATCGCCTGAAATGGAGAATATATCAAGTTATAACAGCGAGCAAGAAGATAAAACTCACCAGTCACTACGGTTTTTAATTTTTTCTTAATCCAACTTAATGCAGCTCTTCCTAATCTGCATTTTTTTTGCATCTTATCAATTGTTCATCTAAAATGAATGATTATATAGTCTCAGGCAAAGTTTGAATTCATATGGCTAGATGTGTGGAGATTCCTAAGTAATGTGCAGCGGTTCAAATAGGACAAAGTAAGGCTGATGCCCTAACTGTAAAATGTCATTGATGAGATGCAGTTAGTATATGTCAGTTAAAATTTGTAATAATTGAAAGTATTAAATATTTTTCCAAAAGGTTTATACTATAGGGCCTATATTTAATATTTTTTATCTATCACATTGCCAAATAATCCAGATCTGATCATTTTTCACACAGTATCACATATTCTTAGACTGATTTATCCTCTGATATAATGTTAAGATGATTAATTTTATATATCAATTTGAATGAGCAAAGGGATGCCCAGACAGCTGTTAAAACGTTATTTTAGGGTGTGTCTGTGAAGGCATTTCTAGAAAGGAATAGCATTTTTGTTGGTGGTGGTGGTTTGTTTTGTTTCTCAAATTACAGAATGATTTAATTGGGTAGTTATTTTTTATACTCTTATTGGTGCATTGTAGTTTACATCATAATGCAGCTCGTGGTGATAGTGACATACAGAGCTGGGAGAATAGTGCGAGCTGAGTAAAAAATATGGTTTTTACCAATGTAGTTGGGCAACATCCAATCTGTTAATGAACTGAATAAAACAACAAAAAAAAGGAGAGGAAAGACAGATTTTTCTCATTTTTGAGCAGGAGCATTCATATTCTTCTGCTTTTAGACATTGGTACTCCTGGTCGTTGACCAGGACTTATATCATTACCACCATCACCCCCTCCAACCTCCTCCCTACCCACCTCCTGCCTCATGGTCATTCTCAGGGCTTTGGGTTTGAACTGGGATTTACATCATGCTTTCGCCTGGTTAGACCATAGGACCTGCAGTGAATTATCCCACCGGCTTTCCAATTTCTCCAGCCTAAATATGGTAGATTGTTGGACTTTTGCGACCTTATAACTGTATAAACCAGTCCCAAAGAAATCTCCTCAGGTATTATAGAGACAAGTAAATATTTGGGAGAGAACCTAATCTACTGCTTTTTATTTATTTATTTTATTTTTTTCTTTTTTTCCGGTACTGGGGATTGAACTCAGAGGCATTCTACCTCCGAGCTATACCCCCAGACCTATTTTTTATTCTTTATTTTGAAACCGGGTCTCACTAAGTTGCGAAGTGCCTCACTAGGTAGCTGAGGCTGGCCGCGAACCCGGATCCTCCGGTCTCAGCCTCCCGAATGCTGGGATTACAAGCGTGCGCCACCACGCCCGGCTTATCTACTGCTTTTTAATAAGAGAATTCTATTTAGAAATTACTGACTTAGACCATCAAGTGAGAAAATGGCTTAGGCAATGAGGCCTTGATAATCTCCCAGAATCCCCATGATACAGGAAATATACAAAACACAGATTCACCAACTGGGGTTCCAGCAGTTTCTAAGTATATCTCTACTAGGGCTACTTAATGTATTTATGAAACACCTATCAAATTGCCATTCATTATCAACTAATATTTGTTTCTTATTTCCATTTCTCCAAAGGTTAAATAACAGAATGAGTCCGTGATTAATCTTGACCCCCCAAACTGTTACATTGTTTATTCCTATTTTACATGTCAACAAATATAAAATATAAAAAGTCATATTTAGAAGAGTTTGCACTACGTGCAAAGCTGTTAGAGAACTATATATCCAATGTCAGAAGTCACAACGATAGTGTGTTCCACCTACTTTTAGACCTTTGATTTCATGCAAATTATTTGCTCTGAGATTTTATGCTTACATGGTGTTGCATAGAAATACCAAGAGCTATGAAATCCAGTTGGAAGGAACGACTGAAAGCTATGGGGTGGGAAAATATGATGGAGAAAATACATTAGGCATGTAAGAATTCTCAGGACTGGGATAATGGAAAAAATGAAGAACTTAAAGAGAGAAATGAAAATCCTTCTTCTTTCCCAGGATCTTTCAATGCAGTGCTCTTTTACACATGGCCTTGAATTGCCCACATCACAAACATTAGGCACTTGTTTTATTTCTTACTCTTCAAAGGTAAATGGCTCAAAGGCAAATACTATAATATTATTAATTTAACCACCATATTTATAACATAATGATTGTAATGTAGCTATTACATCAATACATATTTATTGCCTGAATATTGTCTGTGATATTCTTTTTCAAAGCAAAATATTTGTTTCATTTCTGTTTTCTTAGAAAAAATCAGCTACCAAGAAATATGTAGGAAAAAAATAAAAGAACTATAGCCTTGTTTTTCAAATCGCATTATCTACCTGGTGCAGGATCTCAGAAGAAAAAATATAATACAAAGCTAATCTTTAGTTAGTTATGCCCTGGGGTACCTGGTAATAAGCACACATAAATCTGGAAGGACACTTTCTCATTCTCGTCTGCTCAGGATTCCCATGGTTAAAGCCTTAAGAAATATGAAATCACATTTTAAAATTAAAAAAAAAAATCAAAAAATGATTCATCACCAGCAAGGCTCAGCAGTAACCATAAACATTAGAACCAGACATGAAAGAATCTCAGTTAATAAAACGATGGGTAGAAACCTTAAATAAATTTAAAATGACCATAGGTATAAAATATGCCTTCAAATGTAAAATTGTAACAAAATAATTTTAAAACCACCAAATAAATTTACAAGTTCATTCTAGAAATAAAAGAGATTGCAAAAGAGTTAAAATTAAAATATATAAGCCGGGCGTGGTGGCGCACGCTTGTAATCCCAGCATTCGGGAGGCTGAGACTAGAGGATCCGGGTTCGCGGCCAGCCTCAGCTACTTAGTGAGGCACTCCGGAACTTAGTGAGACTCGGTTTCAAAAAAAATAAAGAATAAAAAAATAGGGCTGGGGGTGTAGCTCAGAGGTAGAATGCCCCTGAGTTCAATCCCCAGTACCGCAAAAAAAAAAAAAAAAAAAAAAAAAAAAAAAAAAAAAAAAAAAAAAAAAAAAAAAAAAAAAAAAAAAAAAAAAAAAAAAAAAAAAAAAAAAAAAAAAAAATATATATATATATATATATATATATATATAAAAGTTAAAAAAATGAAAAGTGGAATTAGAATGTACAATATATGTCCACTAGTGGTTTCAGAATTGTTAACAAAAGATGGTAGGATAGAAGCAATATTCAAGATATTAAGGCTGAGAATCTACAAAATTAATGTAAGTTATATGTCCTCAAAGATAGTTATCATAGTTATTCTCAAATGGAATAATGGAAAATTCAAATAAAGGCTTATCTTAATAAAATTTAGAATATCAATACAAATTTAGGAGTTAAGTTTACCCTTTTCTAGAAACAAATTATTCAGTAAGAAACAATTAGACTCATATCCAATTTTACAATAGGAAAAATAGCCTACTAGTAATAGCTTTACCATAGTGGTCCTCCAGATCTTAAACTTTAGGATGTTGGACACAGAAATAATAAATGAAATGTAAGAACAATATGTGTCCAAAGCCAATGTCAAATCATGGGTAAACAGCATCCTTCTACCACTTAGGTACAGAAAGTCAGAAGGAATGAGAAAAGGCTGAATAGTCTACAGAACACTAACTTTTTTATTCCTTCAGAAAGTACAGGTCATAAGACCATCGGGTGAACGGAATTCCAAAATTGGTACACATGAAGTGCTTCACTGATGAGAGAGTACTAATGGAGAAGGTCACCAACCCAAAACAGACAAGGAAGCAGCTATATTTGAACAAATTCCTAACTGCCAAATGTGGTCTAATGTGGGCTACAGTGAAAGAATTCCTGTGAATCCCAGACAGAGCATATGTACTCGTTGACCAATTGTTTTCCTTAGAGTTCCACCAGTGCTCACAAGAAGGACAGAGGACAGGAAGAGGACCTGAGGGAGTTTGCCTGGCTGGCACAGATGCAGGAAACTGCACTCTTTCACCACTCATGCCCTTTGTATGTGTTAATTAAGAGCTGCAAGCTGCTGAGAAGTAGGAACCCTTCCTGCTCGAAGGCCCAGGCACTGAAGTTAAGCAAAGGGTATAAGAAAACATTTGACTGTGATGAAGGGATCAAAAAAAAAAAGTCTCTAGGATCTCAGGTGTTGCAATGAAACTCATCAGTGCCTGATATTGCTGAGGCAGGACAGAAAATTCCCTCTTATTCAAAACCTCCCCAAGGTACAAGGCTGAATTTAGGCCCTATGCACAGTGGGAAGTAATGCTGACAAAGACCTACTCCCTGAAACAGGTATAAAATACATGCATGAAATTGGCCAGAGAGGAAGAACTTCGAAACCCTCTGTTATAGGTCGAATTGTGTTCCCTTTCAAAAATTACGTTGAAGTTTTACTCCTTGCCTTCCAATGCCTGTGATTGTGACTTTATTTATTTATTTATTTTTTGTAATAGAGTCTTGACAGATGTAATCAAGTAAAGAGAAGCTATTATTGTGTAGCCTAATCCAATATTACTGGAGTTCCCATAAAAAGAGGAGAAGAAATACAGACACACAGAAATAACAGTATATGGTGATGGACGCAGATTAGAATGATGAACTTACAACCCAACGAATTTCAAGGATTGCTGGGAACACCAGAAGCTAAGAGAAAAGCAGGAGACAGAATCTCCTCAACAGCCTTCAGAGAGATCATAGACCATAGACTCACTTACATTTTGATTTCAGACTTCTCATTTCCAGAGTTAGGGAAGAGTATACATGTCTATTGTTTTAAGCCATCCAATATGTGATATTTCGTTACAGAAGTCCTAGGAACCAAATATATCCTCCCTGTCCTGGCTATAAGAATCTCACTGACTACCAAGTAAGAATAGCCTGATGAAGAGTGGGAGAAAAATACTGAGAAAAAAATCTTCAGCACTCTAGGTTGAACACTAATCACAGGATAGCAACTGGCCAAGGCTGCAATTGGACTAACTTGAAGCAAGAATGTGCTCAAGGTAATTGTAGCAGCATGCAAACTGAGTCAGTCCTTATTAGACTGACTCAATCCCCAATGGTAACAGCTTGAAGTGAGAACAAGACCCCTACTCTTGGGTGTAAATCCTATTTATTCTAGTTTTAACTTCTTTGCAAACACACTGTTCACCATTGAATCAAAAATTCAAAAAGCAAATGGGGAAAACATCCATTAAGAAGAGACAGAACCAAGCACAAAAGTTATCCATATATTGGAAAAAATCTGGCAGGGGCTTTGCTGTAACTACGGTAAACATATAAAAGGCATTAGTGGAGAAGATGCCCAGCATGTATGGATAGGGATTTCATCAGAGAGATAGAAAAGAAGAAGAAAGAAAGACAGAGAGAGAGAGAGAGAGAGGAATGAAAGAAAAAAGAGAAAGAGAAAGAAAGGAAGGAATGAAAGATGTATAAATGTAATTAAAATGTAAATATATTTAATGTATTTAAAATAAAAGAACATTATTACAGATGAATTCCTTTGACAGTCTAACTGGAAGATCTGATAAGGTAAAGAAAAGAATCATTATGGATAAGACAATAGAAATTATCCAAACTGAAATACAAAAGAGAAAAACAAATATCAATAACAGGACCTGGGAATAGAAGAGATTAAAAAAGACTACCTGCCCACCTGCATAGCCTTCTGTGAGATGGGGGAGGTGAGCAGGGAGATGAGATTCCTGTGGAAACCAGAAGATCAGGGCCCACCAGCTCACAAGATAGCCATGCAAATTAAGGATTGAAATTGGTCAAAAGACATTGGTTCCCCAAAACCCAGTCTGACCAATCATAAAAGAGCAGATGGGGAACCTCAGTAAGGTTTAAAATCCCACCTCCCAAGCTATTTTTGTCTTCTACCTTTCCCTGACTTAAACTTTCATTTTTCTATATCCTTCCTAGTCCTTGGACTTCATTCACTGAAATCCACTGGACAGGAACCCTATAAGAGGAGACACCCCTGTTTCAAAAGTTATTGAATAATATCAAATGACTTATTGCATGTGTAAGACAATAAAGTACAAATTCAAGAAGTTCAGAGTACACCAAAAAGGATATACACAAATAAAATCACACCGGGCATAAAAGACAATGCTGGAAACTACAGAGGCAAATCTTAGAAAGACAGGGAAAGGTCAAAATTATAGCTGACTTCCCATCAATATTATGCAAGCCAGAAGACAACAAAGTGACATCTTAAAAGTACAGGAAGTCCGGGCCGGTAACCCTAGTACTTGTGAGGCTAATATAGGAGGATTGCAGATTCAAGGCCAGTCTCAGCAACAGTGATATCCTCAGCAACTTAGTGAGACTTATTTCAAAATAAAAAATCAAAATGGGGCTGGAGTTCTATCTCAGAGGTAGAACCCTTCTGAGTTCAATCCCTAGCACTAAAACAAACAAACAAACAAATAAATAAATAGGTAGTAAAATTGATTCTATATACATTATATAAATTAATTAATCACCCCATAAAAGTTCATGATGCATATGTTATATTCTAATAACTTTAAAATTAAAATGTTAAGCTGATTGGAAAATTTATTTGCATAATAATTGAATACAAATAAAAAAGTTTATTTGTCTACCAAAAAAACTAAAATTGTTCTCTTTTAAATTTTTTAATATTAGCATAAATAAGTTAGTATTTTATGAATTATGCTTTCCTGAAAGTATAGAGAATTGGAATCTGCAGTAGTTATCTTTGATCTCAAGCAAAATTTTTATTGTGACCGTCATAATTGATTTGCATTTTAAAAACACCTAGCTCAGAAAATAAGTGGCAGAATATTAATGTAATGTTTAACACATAGAATTCATTCCTAAATGATTGCAAGTTTAGATTGAATAAGTCATATTAATGATCAATTCAGCATATTGGGACAATGAAATAAGTGTAATTAATAACGTTTTCTAAATTTTATTCCAGTCTTTATTTTTATATAATACAAATTTAAGCTATTAGTAAAAGGAGCGAAGAGGATGTTTTTCTAAAACCTTCTATTAGTCCTTGTTAGAATAGGTAATACCCACATTATTATGCATTAACTTAAATAAGTATTTCCTCTCTTTGCAAAACTACACTGGAATTCTGACCAGAAACTGCATTCTGTAAACTATTAAACAGAAAAGATTTCTGGTGAGACATTTTTAGTGAAAGCTGGAAAGTTGCATATGATACTACTATTCAAATATGAAAATTAGAATAAATAAAATGTCCATTCAGATAGACATTTTGAGTTATAGATGAGTGTAAACCTTCTGGTTCCAAGATTATTTCCCAGTATATCTCCATAATGTGGTGGATATTCTTAGGCATAATTACTTAATTGACTTTTCATAATTATAGTTTGTAATGCAGCTCAATTATTAAAAGACTTTCACATTTGAAATATTTTATTAAAAATGTTATAAATATGTTTGGCTTCTGTTCTAATGGACATTATTGCTGCATCCAACATTTTCATTTATTGAGTCCTGACACCTTCTCTCATCTGAATGATGTTATTAGCTGTTTTAAATGAAGTAAATGTTCTTCAAAGCATTATAAATTACTCCTTAAGTATCTGATAATGTGTTTAAATGGGCAACACACCAACAAAGTCTTGCAGAATCAATAATGAAGCTTAATTCAATCTACTACATCTCTGCTAGCTAGTATAGCATTTAAAAATTTAAGAGTATTTAAACTGCTGAGAAATTTCCTGGCATTCTAATAGGCTCTTTTATAACAATCTTTTTTTCCCCTTGTATAAGCAATCATGACCATTGTTAATGGAATCCATTCAAAACGCATTGGGTTTTTCTTTTTGTTTTGTTTTGTTTTTCTCCTCTTTAGAGGAAGTCCATCTTAGCCCATCATTTATTACTGATATAACTGGCAAAATAGATTCAGGTTCACTCATCAGAGCTAAGTAGTGGGTACATTTTAGGAAGAATGAGGTAAAACCTTTATAGTAAGGAAGATAAATCATATGGAAAAAGAGAAATCATTGTGTTCCAGGGGTGTAAATAGGTAGCCATAAATAGCATTGAATTGGGCTGGGAGAATAGCAAAGAGTTACATTTATCAGCCAATGCTCCATATACCAAACAACACCATAGATTGATTGAATCTTAGTTTCAGCTAAATTTTTCTTCACTCTTGTCACTACATTCAATTAGGTTTTAAAACAACTAATTAGAATCATATAGTTCTATCAATTTGCTTTCCTGTCAGAGACTTAACCATCAATTAGACAAATGACAGCATGTCAATGTTTTTATGATATAAATAATAATAAAGTGCTGTGAATGTTGTAAAGGCTCTAATATTTCCAAGCATTCACACTTGTTTGAAGTAAACAATTAAAATATATCACTGAGAGTAGAGAGACATGTCTTCGATTGAGTACTGTGTACATGTATGCTTATATCACCCTAAACTTCCACAAGATTTATAATTATAATGTGCCAATAAAAAAAATAAAACACAAATACAAAAAAAAAAGAAGAGGGGGGAACTTTCGATCAACAATTCTGGAACAAAATTAGGACTGATGTATTATTATTTATGTATTTATTGTAGTATGGAGATTGAACCCAGGGACAGGGACATTCTACCTCTGAGCTACAACCCTAGCCCTATTTTATTCTTTATTTTGAAACAGGCCTCACTAAGTTGCAGAGGGCCTCACAAGTTGCTGGGGTTGGCCAGGAACTTGCGATCTTCCTGTCTCAGCCTTCCAAGTACTGGGATTACAAACATGTGCCACCACACCCAGCTCAGGATTGAAGTATTAAACCAGAAGTGTCTCAGACATAAATAAATAAATACATATATGTATTTTTAAAAACTCCTTGCATATATCCATGTGTATATGTGCAGATACTTTCCAATCTATACCTAACTTTATCTATGTATGTATTCATTTATCCATCTCTTATGATTTGGCTCTGTGATGTCCCCTAAAGTCTCATGCATTGAGTAGTGCAGTTTTTAGGAAATAATTAAATCATGAGGGCTCTGACTTCATCAGCAGGTTAATAAATTGATAGCTGAATTGTCTACTAGGTAAGAAGTAGGACATAGTTGAAGGAAGTTCTCTCTCTCTCTCTCTCTCTCTCTCTCTCCTCTATCTCTATCTCTATCTCTATCTCTATCTCTATCTCTATCTCTATCTCTATCTCTATCTCTATCATCTCTCTCAATTTGGATTCCTGGCTTCCATGAACTAAGCAGCTTTCCTTTACCAAGCCCTTCTACCATGAAGTTTTGCTTTTACTTAGACTCAAAGTAATGGGCAATGGGGTTAGCTGACCATAGACTGAAACCCATGGATCTGTGAGACAAAATAAGCTGTTTTTCCTTAAAATTGTTCATATCAAGTATTTTGATTACAGCAATGAATACCGGACTCACACATTATCAGCTATCTATCTGTCTATCTATCTATCTATCTATCTATCTATCTATCTATCTATCTATCTATCATCTATCTAATCTATCATCATCTATTTACTCTTCAAGTGAACTTATATAGTTCAACTTTCACTGATAATTACTGAGAAGTTTTAGTTTCTTTAGAGGTTTCTAGATATAATTTTTGAAATCCCAATTTGTTTTCAGAAAATTTTATGATGTGTAGAATTTACAGCAGTTGGCTTCTGTTTTGAAAGCCATAGAGGAAATTCACAATTCTCCCAATCTAAGGATGTCTGCCAAAACAGGAACTCTGTTAATTTTCTTATACATGCAAAAAACAGGAAGTAGTTTCAAGCTGAATTAAAAGAAAAATAGAAGATCTCATAATGTTTAACATAGTATATATTACATATCACAAATTTAAAAACCTAATTATTCGATGTGTTACTCTATTATGTTTATTATTTCTCACTCTTAATTTTCCCTTCTTCACTAAATGGCATTAGCCTGCACAAGCATTTTTATCATTGCCTATCCAAGAAATGCAAATTACAAAAACAAATTTTCTTACTCAAAAATAAAAGTAATTACTCCATTAACAAGTACTCTGATGATGCTTTGGAGAAAGCATAATTTTTTTTTTTTAAAGTGAGAGAGAAATGCTTTTCTAAAAACTCTCATCATTTGACTCACACTAAAAAGTGACTTCTCAGAAAGGATTACCAAGTTGATTTTGTTTTTAATTAGAAGAACCTGTTATTCTTGGAGTTTGAAATTTTCCTTTTGTAAATTCAAGTGGTGAGATATATATATATATATATATATATATATATATTGAAAAAGAGTAAATGTAGCTTTTAAAAGGAGCATTATTTTAAGAAGGGTAACTATGGTGCATGCCTGTAATCCCAGCACTTGAGAGGCTGAGACAGGAGCTGACAGGCTCAAGACCAGTTTTTACAATTTAGTAAGATCCTCAGCAAACTAGGGAGACCCTGTTTCAAAAATGTGGTAGAAAAGTTACTAAAATCGAAGGCCATATAACCGGGCAACCACCTGAAGAAAAGGTTGTAAGTCACCTAGGAAGTAAGTCATGTAAGTTGTAGCTTGTTCAGGAATTTCCTGCAAACAGTAACTGCCACGTTTCAACTTCTGTAAGCTCACCTGTCTACTTCAGCTCTCTGTTCTATAAAATGAGAGCTCACAGGGAGCTCCAGGAGAAACCTCCTCACATGGAGGTGAATTTTCAGGAACTATCCTAACTTTGGCCCACCTGTCTCGTCCACCCTAATCGGCATTGGGTCAATTATTCCAGGGAATTTCTGCAACAAAACAAAAATAAATAAATGAAAAGGGCTGGGGTATGGCTTGGAGGTAGAATGCCTGAGTTCAAGCCCCAGTAATACACACACACCCATGAATGAAGATTATGAACTCGTAGATACTATTCTAAAAAAATCAAAGAGAATAGTAAAATACAATTGATAAAGAGTACATGTTTGTTTATGTACTCTTAATTGATGTAATCTGTTTCTTCAAAACAGCGCTGATCTAGTTTTTTAATTTAAGTTTTCAATTAAATTTAAAAAGTGCATACTGCATGCAAGGGTCTGTGCTATTCTGTCAAAGGACAAAAAAAAAAAAAGAATAAATAATAGTATTTGCTCCCATGATCTGTATAGCTTTATGAATCAGATTTATATAGAAAATATCTGTGTATTTGTGGTACTCGGGAATGAACCCAGAAGCATAATACTTCTGAGATACATCTCCAGTCCTATTTTTTTTTTTTTTTTTGAAACAGAGTCTAGCTAGCTAGTATAGTGAGAGCCTTACTAAGTTGCTGAGGCTGGCCTTGAACCTGTGATCCTCCTGTCTCAGCCTCCCCAAAACTGAGATTATAGGTGTGAGATACCATACTTAGCTAAACAATTTTATAATATTAAATATGTCAAAAAATCTATAAGTATAATCAAGAAGAATTGAGTATGAAAACTATTTTTGATTAGTAATTACTGAGAATCAAACATGAAAACTAATTTTGAGTAGTATGACTACAAATTGTAATCTTATATACCCAAATCAGCCTGAGTGTTCTTCATATGTCATTTTAGCTGATTTTCACCATATGTTTATATAACTGTTAGGAAAATGAAATGGAAAGAAATTAATCAATTGCTGTATACTTCTAATTATTAGAGGCAGAAGTAAGCTATTTGACTGTAGAACTGAATCATAAATGCAAAGAAATAATAAAGGAGCTGGAAATGCTAATTACCTGATTTGACTGTACAAGTTGTGTGTGTGTGTGTATCCATATATATATATATATATATATATATATATATATAGAGAGAGAGAGAGAGAGAGAGAGAGAGAGATGATAGATCGATAGAATCATAGATAGAAACAGATATATCACAATTACCCCATAAACATACACAATTGTTACATGTTAATTTAAAAGCACCAATTAATTAAAAATAGTATTTAGAGGTATTGCTCAGTAAGCTGGGTATGGTGACACACATCTGTAATACCAGTACTTGGGAGCCTGACTCAAGAGGATTAGAGGTTTGAGGGTAGCCTCAGCAACTTAGCAAGACCCTTAACAATTTAGCAAATATCTGTTTCAAAATTTAAAATAATAATGATAATAATAATAATACAGGTATGTAGTTCAGAGACAGAATGCTTCTGAACTTCTGGTCAATCCCAGTAGCAAAATAATTAAAAAAAAAAAAAAGTCTGTAGCTGTGTACAAAATACTTGCATAGAACATGCAGGGCCAAGAATTTGACATCCAACACACCTCAAAAAGAAATTTAAAAAATTACATTAGTAATAAATAAGCAAGGACAGCTATAGGTAGAAAATATGTTCAGATAATACTTGTTCTCCCACTAAAGGAAACAAGCAAATTCCTGAAGAAAAACATATAATTAAATAAAAACCTTGTATCAGAAGTAATTTATAAGAAAAACTAAACAATCTTCAAAATTAGAAATGTGACAAGAAAATAACATTTGCTGATAGAGTGGAAAAATTGTTATAATCCTTGATAGTCAAAGAAACACAAGGAAAAATAAAAACAAAGACTATATTCTTATTTTTACAAGAATGACTTCATAAACCCATGTCTATTCTAAAAATGTAGCCGATATAGGCCTGAAAAGTGGAATTTTCTATGTCCAACCCTATATTTTCTTCTTCCAACCTAAACATATGTAATCACTGTGTGTAATTCCAGAATTTCCCCATGAATTACAAGTGTGTTATCAAATACACAAGAGAGAGCCACACATACGATTATACCCCCAGTCATAAATGGGTAGGAACAATAGTGAGAACCATGATGGGGTGAGTCATATATACACAGAAGGGATTTGTATTTACATGAGTAGGGTTATACTATGTAGTCAGCTTTATATTTTCAGTTTTTCATCTTAACAATATATTCTAGAAATCTTTCCAGGACTCTGGATTTACCATACACTTTTTAATAGCCATACAGAATGTCATGGTATGATTAGACCACAATTTATTCAAATAGTTCTCTATTACTGATAATGTTTTCATAATTAACAATAGTCTTGTTTCTTTGATTATCATAGAATTGATTTTCTTGATTTACTAGTTCTAATGAAAAAAAAAACATAAATTTGATTGATATCACTCATTTGTCCTTCAATAGGCACAACAAACTTACTGGACCATCCAAATTTTTTGAGAGTTCATTAGATCACACATTTTTCACAGAAAGTACTATTTTTATCTTTTAAAAGTTATGATATTTTTGTCTTTATTTTATTTGTATTTTCTGCATCATCTATATATCTACTCAACATACTTCTTAACTGAAATTCTACTACATTCTAAATTAACATTATTCTAAGTACCTGGTAAAATAGTGATAACAATTCAAGCCAGATCCCTGCTCCAGTTGGGAGTTTCCATTCTAAAGAGGGGAAATATACAAAATTTTGCTGGCATCAGCAAAATATGTGCCAGACAAATTTCTAGTAATAATTTTATAATAATTTACTATGAATTGTCTGTTTCTGTTATGTCCACTTTCTAAATGAACAATTCGTATTTTCCTTAATGACATATTTTTAATATATGTGTCATTTTTTTCATTAAATTTACTTTTCTAAAAATCACAGGCTTAATGCTTATACAATTTATCATTTGTAGATGTGTATCTTTTCTTTTATAGATTTCTTCAAACCAATATTTAAAAAATAGAATCTATATTATCTTCTAGTATTTTTACTGTTTTGATATTACTTTAGGAACTTAATTTCTTCTACCAAATGACTGGTAAATCCTTATGGCCGGATATTATTATCAACATTTCCGTAGTGTTTTTGAATAACAGCCACTTTTCCATTCAATGTGGTTGGTAATTTAAGATCATTGAACATTATTCTACTTTCCTTATTTCTATAAATATTTCACATGGCCTTTTATTTTTATACCTTTATGACTAGCAAAAAATGTTTCATATCTCCTCATGTTTTTAAAACACATACATGTGTCATTAACATCTTTCCTTTCCTTATTGTAATCCTATGTAACACATTTTGTGTATGCGTGTCGGGGGAAGATTTTCAAAGGAGTTATTTACATTTGTAGTTTAAATTGTGGAAAATGGACATTTCAATATTGTTTTCTCACTCAGGAATAAGTACTTTATTATACTTATTCAAGCCTCCTCTTAATTGAAATATACTTTTGGTTTTATTTGGTTTGGGTATTACTTCTCCTTTCTCATTACAATCTAATTTTAATTGCTTTTATATTGGAAACTTTGTGGATTTTATATGTTGATCTTTTATGGGGACTGCTTTCTAAATTAGCTCATTAATTTAAACAATGTCCCAGAAAAAAATGCCTTGATTTTGCAAAAAGCTATACAATGCAAATATTAAAAGTTTAAGCTTTCTACCTAACTTTTAAAATTTATTTTTTAATTTTCTTATCTCATTATCCAGGACTTCCGGATCAATGGATAATAAATTTAGTAACATAAAATATCATTCTTTGTACCTAAATTAAATTTTGCTTTAAATTATATTCCTTTAGGAAATAATTCTCATGGGTCTGGGGATGTAACTCAGTGACAGAGTGCTTGTTAAGCATGCACAGGGCCTGGGTTAGACCCCAGTACTGGGAAAACAAAATTCAAATATGTATTTTTTTAATGTGCTTTTGTTCGTTCTTAATCTTTTAAATTATTTGTGTTACTTTACTTTTTCTTGCGATATATTTCAATAATGTAGAGCTTAAGTTTTATATGTTAGATTTTATTCTTGTTTTTAAACTCAAGCTGAAAGTATCTGTTTTTATTGTCTTACCAATTACATCTTTATTGTAAAAAGGAAAAGTTAAAACAATGTTTTTCTTTTTAATGTAAAATGTAGTTGAGACTGGAGTCCTGAACTGATATATCTTGCACCAGAACAATGTTCTTTATAATAATCAGAAGACACCAAATGCAAAATCATATTTTTAAATGCTATAAATACTGAAGTGTGCAAACCTTAGAGCCCAAGATACCCGCCCCCCCAAAAAAAAAGAAGATGGTAAATTTGCAGCAAGAGGTATAAGAGATATTTGGCCTTTTTTTTTTTTTTTTTTGACACAAATCCTAGCCAAGGACCAAGGCTGATGACCTCTGTTAACAGGTATGAAGCCAGCACTGTTTTTGGCAATCTCACAAGGTTGGAGAGATAAAAATGTAACTTATGAATACCAAAGCAGCCAAGAATGGGAGGGAGCCAATATTCTGATCAGAAAGGAAGTACAGGAGATCCATCCAGAAACTTCCGATTTCCCCTGGGGACATATGCTGAATATTTGAATTGCAAACAGGCAAAACAGTAAAAAGTGTTGAATACTTGAACTGCAAAGTGTAGGACCATAGACACAAAGCTGCAGAAGGGCAGATCAAAGTTGTCCAAAATCTCACAGGACTTGGCAAATAGGGGAGTTTTAACAAACACCTATGAATGTTAAAGGACTACACCTAAGGGCAGAGTGCACCAGAGGTGATTTGGGCTTCCTATAAACTGTAATCTTGCAAGGTTAGCCGCCTAATGCCTGATTGAATTAAGGTGATCTATCACCAACCCACGTGTCTTCCAGAGGACAGAGTGACTCTATCTAGATGATAATAGTATCATCCATAGACTTTAAAGTAGATGTTATTAATGTCATCAAGAAGGTAGACTATAAGAAGAATTTCACCAGAGAATTGAAGTCCGTTAAAATTAAAAGGAAAATCCAGAAATAAAATATACAGTTATTCTTCAAAGACCAATAATTCCGCTATAATTATGAGAAAAGCAATAGGAAAATCCTAAGTGAAAGATATAATACAAAGTGCAAGACTGCTCAAATACGTCAAGGTCATCAAAACAAGGAAATCCAGAGAAACTGTCACATCCAAGAGGAGCCTAATGACACAGAAATAGTGACCAAATGTGCTATGGAATTATGGACTGGATTCTGGGACAGAAAAATGCATTTGGTAATAATTAAGTGAATCTCAAAAAAGTATGAGAGTCAGTGAATATATATCAATGTTGGTTCATTATTTGTAACACATGTATCAGAGTGTGGGGTATAGTATAGTGTTCATATATGCATTTCACTGTAATGACTACTAAGAATTCCTTCTTATAGAAAACTCTTATTTTCTCCAACTAACTCTTGGAGAATATTTTAATCAATCAACAGTTCTATTGGTAGCATGATTTTGAATTCATTACTAGAGTTCATGGAAGAAAAAAGCAGTTGTTCTTGGATCAATCTGGAAGGTCTTAAAGAGAAAAATTTATAAATAATATATCTAGCAACTGTAAAGTCAGCTTTGCAAACTGAATGTGAACCTTAGTTTTATGAACCTGGTCACCCTTGTGCAGAAGTTTCAGAGGCAATTTTATGATTTTATTTTGCAAGCAATTCTATGGGTTTGTAGGCTAGGTAAATTTATCAGGTCTATAGTAAAGTTTGTCAAAAACTTCAGAAATACTATCACCATTTCCTTCGGGAGTAAATGTTGAAGTTTGTGCCCACCATTTTTTTTTTAGACAAATAGACCACAAAAATAATCGACAAAATTTAGAAACCATTATTAGTTGCTTATGGATTATCAAAAATTGGCGATAATTATGATCAATAAATGATGTGAAACATGGGAAAATATAGTGTTAAAGAAACTCAGATGTAGTAAGTAGATAAGCTCTGGGTTTTTCACAATCCCAATAATAAGAAATTCAATTATGCTTTTTTATTATTATTAACAAAATAATGAATTCAGAGATGTGGAACACTTGGAATACTTTGGTTATAGAATGAAAACAGTACCAACTTCTTTGTTCTCCTGATACTGATCTCTTATAGTTCTTTCTCCCTTCAGATTTACAATAGACTGAAGATGACCCTACCACTAACATGAAATCCTAACACTATTGTCCCACTCAGGTCTAACTTTCTCCATGTAAAGTTATCTTTGTTATCCATGTTCTTTATCTTTCTTTCTTTCTTTTTTTTTTTTTTTTTTTTTTTAAAATCTACAGCTAAGATCCTTTGCTATCAGCTGTTAGGTGAGAACATAATATGATAAAATAGCTTCCCAAATTAGGCAAAGTGATTAAAAACGCTTTTAAATAAAAAAAAAAAAGTCTTTAATGTTGACATTTAAGAAACTATAGCCAAGCCGGGTGTGGTGGCGCACACTTGTAATCCCTGTAATCTCTTCATTTATATTCACTTAAAAGATTCTGAATGTCCATGCAGTTTTGTTGTTGTTGTTGTTGTTTTGGCAATGGGGATTGAACTCAGGAACAGTCTACCTCTAAGCTACAGATCTACCACTTTTATTTTTGAAATGGGGTCATGCTAAGTTGCTAAAACTGGCCTCCTCTCAAGTACTGAAATTATAGGCATGCTCCACTATGCCTGCATTTAGCTTTTTTATTTTTATTTTTATTTTTTTGGTACCAGAGTTTGAAGCCAGTGACATTCTACCTCTGAGCAATACCACCCCAAGTCCTACTGATGAGGTAGCCTAGAAAGCAGAAATTTAGGTAGGAGGATGGTAATGGGAGGATCCAGGAAAATATAGTTTTTATCCAGAAAAATATAGTTTTTAAAATATAGCTTTTTTTTTTTTTTTTAAATCAGGGGAGTTAAGCTAACTCCACCCCTTGGAAGTTCTTTGAGTTAAGCTAACTCCACCCCTTGGAAGTTTTTTTCTTAGGAACCCCGACTCCACCTGAGTTCCACGCCCTAATCTCCGGAAGTCCAGCCCCCACCTGCAACTTCCGGGCCCTATCTGATCACCTATTCGCCCACCTGAATCTGAGGAGGAGGAGGAGCGAAACCCTTAAGCCATTTTCTCTTCTTCCCTGGAGGCGCGCAGTGTGCCCTTCTCCTCCATGCCTTACCCCCTTCCCGCTTCCCGCTCCTTGCCTTCCCTTCCCCTTTCTCCCAGTTTCCCTTTAAGTTCTTAAAATAAACCTGCCTATGTTGTTTCTGACTGGCACGTGTTAAAATTCTTTTTTCCACGAGCCAAGGACCTACGGATTTGGGGTTCGCCATACCCCATAACACTACTTTATTTTTTTATGATGAAGCAGAGTCTCATTGGGTGACTGAAACTGGCCTTGAACCCTGCTATGCTTCCTCCAGTCTTAGCCTCCAAATACTGAGATTAAAGGGTTGCACCATGACACGGGGCTTTTATATAGTTTTGTTAACCAGAAGAAACAACAAAATATGAACAGTCATTATAAAAATTAATCTTAGTAATTATTTTCAGTATATTTTTAAAGAAACTATTAGTTATGTGATTTTAATTCCTTATATATTGTATGTAACTTAATATTGCTTAAGTAACTGAACTATTTGTTATTCATTCACCTTAAAATTTAATTGTTCATTAAAAGTTTACAATGAACTGGACATCATTTATGATTTTGGTCATCTTAATCTATGGAATCTTGGAATCTTAATCTATGAAAGATTCCAAGACTCAGGTTTAAATTTCCTGCTACTGTGAGTGTATGTGCTTTAAAGTTCTCATTATTTTTCAAATTAAAAAGTTTTGTATAGTGTAACATCGTTTAGGCCTTTTTACAAAGATTTATGAGAGCTATATTTTGGTGTGGAATAGGGAAACATACCATGTTAAATTTCACACATTTTTGAGTAATCTATTTTAATTAAAATTAATCATCACATGCTATAAATATTGTGATGCAGAGGATGTATTTTGAATATGCACATTATATGTAATGCACTTTTATTTGCGCTATTTTTGTAGCATTTTAAAAAACATTACTTATAAATAACAAATGATTGTTTTTCGCACTTTATTTTAGTTTGTGAGAGACATAGAGATTTATTTAGCAATGTAGGATATACATATTCAACAGAGAGTGAGGGCTACCCCCAAAATGAGAGAAGTGCTTTGGGAATTCAGGCCTCTTCTTTTATAGGGAACTTTCTTGAGGGGTAGGCAGGAAGAGATATATGGATGACTTCAATCCAGTAGTCTACATTTTATTTTTAAGCACACAAAATATATTTTCTTCACAGTTGAATTTTAATTTATATATTTATTAGTGTATATACTTGGCCTTACTTTTTTCATATTATTATTTTGTTACATATATATGTATCTGCAACTATCTATGTGTGTATCTTCATCTTATTATCTTTTAAAAATAATTTCTTTTTCTCACATTTCAATTTTCACAATATATTTCATTGTCTTTTGACTACCTGTTGATAAGAATAATTCCAATAAGCTAACGTATATTTCTTTGACTTCACCAACACTTATTTTCTAATTTTTTTAATATACTCTCAAGTTATTATGCCAGATTATTATAGCTAATTTTGTTATTAGTTGGAGATATTGTCGTATTTACTTACAATGTCACAATAATCTTTGTCACACCTATATAGACAACATTATATTTTATTAGATTTGACATTGAAAATGCTCAACAATCATTACATTCACTCATTTTGAGTTATTTAGCTGGGAAGTTTGTTGGATAATAATGATATGATAAAAGTAAGACTTAAAAGTAACTTTCCTCAAGCTCTAATGTTAAAGAAGTACATGTCTGTATTTCATTTTCGATTTTTTGTATAATTTCATTTTTGCATCATAAGCGCATAATTATTGTTGTAAAGAATAAATGGTTTGTGTAACAGAAACAGTGAAAACACTCAAAGGGTAATCTATTTTTAACTAAGAATAAACATGTTTCAAGCATGACATTTTTGATGCCATAAATACAACATTTTATGCCACCCAGATACATTTTAAATGGTTGAGAAAGAAAAAAAAAATAAATGGGATTCACTGTTTCTTCAGAAAGAGATATAACTTAAGAAGCTTAAAGTTCTTTAGAATCCAATTTCTCTGATTCACATAATTTAAACAGTCCTCTACTTTTAATTTTCTGCTGTGTGCTTTTCAAGCCATGCTTTTTTTTTTTTTTTTTTAATGTATCTTGTATGTCCTAATGGATAAAACAGAAAGTGAGAACCTATGAAAACATAAAAGCACAAATTTTAGCTAAAAATATTCAGAATTTCCAATAATCTAAAATAAATAGTACAGAACAGCATGGGAGATCATTTATAGGTCAATTTTCGGTATCGTGTGCTATTAGACCCAGCAAAGTAAATATAATGTTCTTGCACTTATTAAGCTAGAACAGTTTAAACATGAAGCATGAACCAATTAGATAGGCCTGTAGTACATTATCATTAAAAACAGTAATTATCTTTACTGCTGAGTGAATTAGTAAATTGCTCCTAACCCACTTTCCCATCTATTCATAAGACAGGCCAGATTGCTATTGTTTTCCTAAGGATTATATCCAGCATGTTGGCCTCACTGTAATAAAACCCGAACTCTGAATGAAATTATCCCAATAATTTATGAGTCTCTGTCTTTATGGAGCCATGTTGTTGTGTAGAGAATTTCTAAGCCCAAAATATGTCTGTTACAGCTCTATTTATTTCACCATAAATCAAAAAATGTTTCCCAGCATTTTCCTCCAAAGATTATAAAAACCCTGATCCAAGAAAGGATCAGAAGTAGTCTACATTCTTAACTGAAAATGAATGTTTACATCAGAAAACTAATTGCAATAAAATATATTTATGATTTTAATGTATAGTTCATCATGGACAATTAGTTGAACCTCTTGTTCTGTTTATAAATGTATTACTCTGCCACATTTGTAGTTGAAAAAGTTAAACTGATAGTAATATGTTCTGATACAAAATTACAGATATATGATTTCCATTAAAATCAAGTGATGATGTTAAATCATATGCATTGTTTTAATGCTGTGAACATATGTCCATTTTCAAGGGTACACAGGAACCATAATATCTGAGTGGATTTCCATAAAAAACAATTTTATGTGAATTGAATTTTAGCAGTTACTTGAGAGATTGTTCAGCCCTGGTCTCAAGAGACGAAATCTCCGGTTAAATCTCAGGGTGAGCTTTCTCCTTCACCAACAGGAGAAGGCTGACCTTGGCAAGAAGCCAAAGCGCAGGCATATAGTGTGAGAAGATTTCCAAGAAAAAGGAACCTGTGCAGGCAGCTATCAAATATTGATTTCCCCCATAGAAATATCTGCAGATTTTTTTACATAGTTACTTAGAGAAGATGAAGCATTTATCTAGAGATTCCTTCTGAGACCCCCCCAAGTGCAAGATAGCTTAAGAGATAAAATGAGTCAATATTCATTTTTATTAGGAAACACTTCCTCAAATGCCTAATATGACATCAAATTCTTTCATATTTACTTCACATTACCTTAAATGATTCTTCTTGTTTAAATCAAATTTCATTACAGGTATTTTCATGGCTGCAGGAGAAAAATAACATTAAAATGGCATGGTTTGGTTTAATAATATTTACTTTCAAGACCAAAGAGGAATGTGAAGTTTGCTAGGATGTCTGAGAAGCAGACAGCACTGCTGGCAAGTAAATTAGTGGGTAAAAACTCTGAAAACAGAAAATTACCTGGAATAAGGGCAGACTGAATCAGTGGGGTTAGACTAGTATTTAAGTAGATGTAGATGGAGAGCCACACAGTAGCTCCTCCAGGCAGGTGTTCATCAGTTTTGATTAAGAATTGAGGCCTTTTTTGAAGTGTGTGTGTGTGTGTGTGTGTGTGTGTGTGTGTGTGTGTGTTCATAGGGGCAATCAATATGATATGATATGATATGATATAATAGTGAGACAATTATGTGTGCTGAGTATACGTGTGGTTGAAGTTGATTATTAACAGAATAAAAACTTGGCAATATGTTTTATTCTTATAGCTTTCAACTTTTATCTACCATAAGACTGAAAAGTCTGAAAGTGTCATATTAGAGAAATAAGTCAATTATCTTGTTTCTCCTTCTCTTGATCCTTCTTCTCTTGCTCCTTTCCTTCTTCTTTCTTTTTCTCTTCTCCCTCCTCCTTTTTCTTTATATTATTCTCCTTCTTTATCTTCTTCTTCTTGGATACATATAGTAAAATGCACTTGCCATATGTAAAAATTCAATGAATATTAATGTGTATTTAGTATCGTGTAATCCACATCTCAATCAAGTTAAAGAACATGTATATAATAGCTGAAATTTTGTTTATGCTTCTCCTTACCATTTCTGCCAACATAGCACTGGAAATCACTATTTTGATTTATATTACATGATGGATTACTTCTATTATTTGATGTCACAAAAAATGTAATTATATCTTATATACATTTATTATTTGGGTATCTGTTGCTCAATATCATTTTTATTCTAAATTCTCATTCATATTGTTTCCATCCACGAAGTCTATTTTATTTCTAAGAACAGTATATAGTAAAAATACCCATAATTTACATATTTTTCTGTAATTGAATGTTTTCATTTTGTTTAATTTGACCATTATGATTAAAACCATCTTTTTCTGTAGATGTTTTTAATTCTCTTGATAAAATATCTAAAATGTAATTTCTGGGTAGTAGCATAGGTATATATTTAACTTCATTTTTTTTTTAAATGATAAACTGTTTTATGAAATGGTAACAAAATTTTACATTCACACGAGGAATTTATGGGAGTTCAGGATGCTCCACATCATTGCTCTCCCTTTTACTTTAACCATCTCAGTAAAGAAAGAAAATGGCAGTGTTCATTTGCATTACTAATCAATGATAATGTCCGGCATCTGACATCATTTCATTTGCAAAGTGTACAATTGTTTACCACTTTTTCTTATTGTTCTTTGTTTGTGGTACTGGAGACTAATCCTAGATCATTCTACCTCTGAACTACACCCCTAGCCCTTTTTATATTTTGTTTCGAAACATCTTCTTGCTTGGTTGCTGAGAGTCTCACTAAATTGCTGAGACTGGTCTCCAACCTGTGATCCTCCTGTCTCACCCTCCCGAAAACTGGAATTACAGGCATGCGCCACCACATCCAGCTTGCCACTTTTTTATTAGTTTGCTTGCCTTTCAGTTATTAGTATGCATTTATTTACATACAGAAGTTTCTTCTCATACATATGTATATACATTATATAATTCCTCTCTTTTATTTTTAAGTGTTTTAAATAAGAAATTTTTAATTCTGATAATTTAAAAATACTGTTTTCCTCTTAAAATTTGTACCTTTGCTTAACCCATATTGAAAAAACATTCTTACATTTTCTTCTTTTTATAGAGTCCGTAGTAATTTAGGTGTGTATATAGACTTGCAATCTACTTCTAAGGAATTTTTCTGCAAGGTATAAATTAGAAGTTGAGGCTTCTATTTTACTGTATGGTAATTCAGTTCTTTGATAACTATTTGTTAAATAAACTTTCCTTTTTCTATCAAATTCCGTTGGCACTTTTAATGAATATTGATTGACTATGTCCATGTGGATCTTATTCTTGAATCTCAGTTCTTTCCTATTGATTGAATTATCATCCTTACATCAAGACTACACTGTCTTAATTACTGTTGCTTCGGGGTGAAGGTCATTTTGTTTGAGTTCCCAACATTATTTTTGCTAAGATTGAACTACGCTAAGTCATTGAGTTTTCACATAAATTTTAGAATATCTGCAATTTCTGTAAAAATTTTGTAGGAATTTTGGTTACTGTGGTTTTAAATTCATGAATAAACACATGGTTAATTGATACCTTATCAACATTGACAATGATATATTATTCTGTATTATTTTAACACTGTAGGAAGGTTGCACAGTTTTCTTAAATTTATTCAAACTATTTAATATTTACTATACTGTTAGTGTTTTCTATATTTCAATAGTTTTTTTTTTGTTTCACGTATATAGAAAGTAAATTGAATATTTTAAACTTGACTTGGTATCTTTTGAACTCATTCTCTTTATTTGTTAATTCTAGTAAGTTGTTTTGGGGCTTTCTATAAAAAAACATTCAAATTAATGGGAATAAAGTTTTACTTTTTACTTTTCCATTTCTGTGCCTTTGTTTGTTTTTCCTGTTAATTGCATGTTTTGTTTTTGTGGTGGTACTGGGGATTGAACCCAGGGGCATTCTAGCCCTGAGCTACATCCCCAGCTCTTTTTATTTTTAAAACAGTGTGTCCCTGGGTTGCTGAGTCCTCCTATGTTTTTGTGTCTGTACTCGAACCTGTGATCCTCCTGTCCTCCTGTCTCAGCCTCTCAAGTACTAGGATTACAGGTGTCCACCACCATGACTGGTTAACATTCCTTCCCTTTTTCCAAACTTATTACACACCAAGCAAGGTATTATTAGATCTGGTAATTAGTATCTTTTTGTATCAATATAAAAATTATTTAGTCTTTGCAGAGATTATTTTTAGTAAGTGTTCCTTGTCAAGTAAATTTCCAAAATTCAATAAAATGAATAGATTTTTATATATTCTGTTAATGTAATGAATTTTATCAACTGATTTTTGAACATAGACACCTATTAGGAACATCGTATCCCTAATATAAAACCCTTTAGTCATGAGATATTGTATTTCTTACATATCAATGCATTTGATTTGTTAACATCTGATTAGTAATATCTAAATTTTTTTTTTTTTTTGCGGTATTGGGGATTGAACTCAGGGGCATTCTACCTCCGAGCCATACCCCCAGCCCTATTTTTTATTCTTTATTTTGAAACCGAGTCTCACTAAGTTGCGGAGTGCCTCACTAGGTAGCTGAGGCTGGCCTCGAACCCAGATCCTCCGGTCTCAGCCTCCCGAATGCTGGGATTACAAGCGTGCGCCACCACGCCCGGCTATATCTAAATATTTTTAGGGAGTGTTTTGTAATCTTTTCTTGAAGAAAAGAAAAAAAAAGTACTTGCTAGGTTTTAATATAAAAGTCATGGTAGATTCTTAAATCTGGCTGTAAATTTTATTAACTTTTTCTTTTCCACAAAGACTTTGTATAATGTTTTTGTAATTTTTTTCTTGTTTCACAGATTTAAACAGTAGAAAATATAGACATAGTTCTTTTGTGAGAAAGTTCTTAGCTAAGAATTTAATTTCACAGATAAAGGGCCACTTAGAGTTTCTATATTTTTCTTCAACTTTGTTAAGTTGTGTTTCCAAAGAATCTGCCAAAATTATTAAACAATGTCATAAGTTGTTCATAGAATATTTTTTCTTTTTAAGGTATGTAGAATTTTCCACAATAGTTGTTCATATGGTTCTAATATTGTATTTTGAGTTTTGTCTTCTCACTCCTTTTCTCTCTAACAGTCTCCTAAGGATTTCTCACATCATTAATACTTTCAAAAAGTCAACATTTAAGTCCAACAAATTTATCCCATGCTTACTCTTTATTTCAAATTGATTTTGGCTTTTTATTATTTTATTTCTTTCATTTACCTTGAGTTTAATTTCCTCATCTTTTTCTAGTCTTGCAGGGAATATATTAATCATTAATTATCCAGCCTTTATTCTTTTGTAATATGACCATTTAAGTTATGCATTTCCATACATGTACCGTTTCAGTAGTCATCAACAATTTATTTCATCATCATTCCTATTAAAACATTTTTTAATTACTTGGTTTCTCTTTGACCCATAAGTTATTTAGTAAACTATTATTGACTATCCCAGTAGCTAATTAAGTTTCTATTTGTCAAAGAATACTGTATGTAATGTTATAATCTCTTGAAATATATTTGGACATTTTTTATGGTCCAGTATATGATTAATCTAGATAAGTTTTCAAGCAAACTTGAGTTTATTCTCTACTATTGTTCAGATAAAATATTTTTGTCTAGTTGCTCTATCATTTAAAGTAAGGGTTGTTAAAATAACCAACTAAAGTATGAAGATTGTCTATGTCTCCTTTTCTTCCTGTCAGTTTTTGCTTCGTGTGTTTTCACATTCTGTCATTAAGTAATTAAGTAAAAAGTATTGTTGTATCTTACTTATGAATTGACCCATAAAATGCCCCCATTTCTCTTTGGTAATAGTCCCAGGATAAAAACCTGTTTTTTTTTTTTAGAAAATCATTTAGCTAAACAGCTCCCTTGTACTTAAGGTTTCAATATTGTACTGTACCTTTTTCTGTCTTACTACTTTCAACATCTTTGTGTTTAGCATTTCAGCTATATTTCTTATAGGCAGAGTGCAGCTGTATATTATTGTATTGTTATGATAATCTTGTCTTTCTTAGAGTCTTTCGCTTTTTATATATAATGGGCTTGAACTCTTGGTCTCAAGAGATTTTCCTGCCTCAGCCACCTCAGTATCTGGGATTATGGGTGTGCAATTTCATATACAGATCAGTAAAATTAAATTTAAAGTCACATTATTTCTTTGTTATCGATGATAAATATTTTTGCCATTCATATATTACAAAATCTATTAGAAATATTATTTTAACTAATGCATGTGATTCTAGTTTCAAAATTTCCAATTTAGAGATGTTAGTAATGGACATAGAGTCAGTACCCCAAGTGACCTGGTGCTGGAGCTCAAAGACCATCCTTAGGCTCTGCTCTATCTCCCAGAAGTCCTGCCAGGTAGCTTCTCAGGGATTTAACTCCCACAGCTCCCTTAAGTACATCTTTCATTTAAGGCAAATTTATTTCTTGAATCCACAGTAAACTTTTCCATCTCCATTTATATGAATACCACCTGCTCAAATTCTTTATGAACTTCAAGATGTGATCAAATAACAGTTCTTTCATGGAGTGGTCTCATAATAGTTCATTATTTCCTTCATTGTAACATAACTTACCTCATCTTCAGTTGGCAATAATCATCCCAAAGTGCATGGAATCAAGAACCATCAGTTCCACTCCTCTCTTTATTGTACACGCTGATAACTGCAATTTTTTTATCTATTCAAATTTAAATGTCAACAAATTGTATATGCTTACATTTCTTTATAATCTAATCCAACTTTAAGTTTATAAACATGTGGAAAGCAGTGACTTCTTCCTACTTTTAGCACCGATTGCAATTTGGATAGTAATAACAACATATCTGTTCAGTAATAATAATATATTTATAGCCAATAATATAGAAGTATATTTGGACAAATTGACAATGAATATATTGATGTTTCATATTGATTGCTATGTTATAATATTCAGAAAAATGATATGTAATTTTACAAATAATTTCATGTAAAATGCTTTTCATTGAACAGACTATTGTATTTTTTTAACCAAATCTGTAATGTAGTGGAAGTATATAGATTATGATTAGCTTATAAAGTTAGCATATAATTAAAATGCTAACTTTAAGAAACAAATAAAGTTTCTGCAAATAATTGTAACATGTCCTGAAATAACAGAGACATATATATTCCAAATTATTTTATAATTAAATACAGACATGCAAATAATTGCCAGTTCACTTTTAAGGGTTAACACTCCATCTCTGTGTCATGCAACTCGGCCAAGACAAAATTTACTAGAGACATAATATGGAATTTTCTATTAGTGGGATCCTTAACTTTTCCAAAAATAATATTAATTATTATTTTTATACTTTTATTGGTATATTATAGCCTCAAATCATAATGTAGTTCATAGTCATAGTGAAAATTATTGTTATTTATTAATTGAATATCTTTGAATATAGAAGTAATAAATGAAAAGCAACTACTTCTTTCCCTTTAATAATAATAATGATAATAATAATAAACAATAATTGTCTTGACTTCCCTACTTGGATATAGCTCTAACATTAAATGCTTGGCCACTTCTAAAAGTCCCTAGAGTTTTCTTATGCTGCCAAAAATACTTTCTCATTTATGAAAAATATAAATATATAAAGGAATATGATATTAAAGTATAAAATACAAATAGATTCAGAATTTTATGGCATGGATCCAAGTTAATATTTTATGAAAATCAACTCATTTAGAAAAGAATGTTGGAATCTTGGCAAACGTGGAATGAATTCTGAGTCTTAGAGTTTCTTTTTCTTTTTTTTTTTTTTGGTACTGGGGATTGAACTCAGGGGCATTCTACCTCCGAGCTATACCCCCAGTCTTATTTTTTATTCTTTATTTTGAAACCGAGTCTCACTAAATTGCAGAGTGCCTCACTAGGTAGCTGAGGCTGGCGGCGAACCTGGATCCTCCGGTCTCAGTCTCCCGAATGCTGGGATTACAAGCGTGGACTACCACGCCCGGCTCTTAGAGTTTATATGAGTAAAAGTCCTACTTTTTATATTAAGTCAATCTTTTTAAAAAATCTATTTCTAAGCCAGATGTGGTGGTGCACACTTGTAATCTCAGTACTTTGGAGGCTGAGACAGGAGGATTGTAAATTTGAGGACCATCTCAGGAGGTAGTGGGACTCTGATCAACTTAGTGAAACCCTGTTTCAGAAATAAAAATAAAATAGTGGTAAGGGTGTGCCTTGCAGGTAGAATGTCCCTGAATTTAATCCTTAGAATAAATAAATAATTAAGTAATTCTGAATCTTCTGGTTAATTAAATACTTTTATTATATCTGTATCAAAAACATCAAAATGATAAGATAATGACCAGGAAAATAATTTTGCAGTGTATTAAGAAAACAATAAGAATATAAAAATATATGTTTCAATTTTTAAACAGTTTTCTTTTCTAGAATATTTCAGTATGGAAATCAAAGTATATTTGTGCATTAATTGGCAGCCCTCAAGTTTTTTCTTTAAACTTTTATCTATCTTTTAACTACTATTTTACACAATAATATTCAAATAATTTTAAATTGTTTCACATATACAATATTAAACAAGTCATCATTTTAGTGGAAAATTTCCTAAGTGATTTCTAATGTATTCTCTCTTACAGATATTTTTTTCAAATGAGAAAATAAATAAATAAACAAAAACTTTATTGATGGAAATCAGTGATTCTACAAATAAGCTAATTTTGGCTTAAAGTTTCCTGCTCATTTGCGAATCATCTGTGTCATTATTACACTTATGATTCTTATGTAGAATGAATACTAGAGAATATATAGCAGATGGCAAATTAATTATTTATTTTCACAACTATCTCATTCCTAGTCCCACTATCAAGAATATTTTTTACCATTATTCAAATGCAAATATTTAAGAAGGTGTATTTTCCTCTAGAAATGAGGAAACAAAACAGCAATATATTCTAACAACAGATATTTTCAAAAGACTGACAAAAGATTTTCTGTGTTCTTGGATAGGCAGAGACATGTTATGAAAATGGCCATTCTACCAAAAGAAATCTATGGATTCAATACAATTCCTATCAAAATACCAATGTTGTTCTTCACAGAACTAGAAAAATGAATCCTAAAATTCATAAATGAAAGACCCACAATAGCCAAAGCAATTTATGTGTGTGTGTGTGTGTGTGTGTGTGTGTGTGTGTGTGTGTGTGTAATTGGGGATTCTACTTTTGAGCTACAACCCCAGCTCAATTTTATTTCTTATTTGGAAACAAGGACTCACTAGGTTGATGACAGTCTCACTACTTGCTGAGGCTGTCCTCAAACCTGTGATTCTCCTATCTCAGTCTCCTAAGTACTGGGATTACAAGTTTGAGCCACCATGCCCAGCTTCAAAGCAATTCTTAGCAATAAAAACAATGCAGGAGGCATCACAATTCCTGACTTTAAATTTAAAGTATAATTATACTACAGAGCTATAGCAATAAAAACAGTATAGTATTAGCACAAAGACAGACACATAGACCAATGGAATAGAATAGAAGATACAGAAATAAATTCATACAGTTTTAGCCAATTCATTTTTGACAAATGTGCCAAAAACATATCTTGGAGAAAAGACAGACTTTTCAACAAATGGTGCTAGGAAAACTGATTTTCCATCTGTACAAAAATGGAATTAAATCCCTACCTCTCATGGTGCACAAGAGTCAACTCAGATGGATCAAAGACCTAGAAATTAGATCAGAGACATTGAAATTAATAGAGGAGGTCATGGGTCCAACACTTCAACATAGAGGCACAGGTAGAAATTTTCTCAATAAGACCCCCAAAGCACAGGAAATTAAAATAAGAATTAACAAATGGGATGGCATTAAACTAAGAAGTTTCTGTT